>OZ021701.1:22443028-22714022 GCA_963978495.1 Athalia circularis
TTATTACCGCGAGACGTTCCGATTACGGCTCGAGTTTTGTACCCTCGCGCCTCTCCTCGTCCGTACAGTTAGAGCGGTCGTCCGTAGAAAGGATTACAAGAAGGAGAACGCCCTGCGTGCCGCAGTGTCTTACATGCGATTGAGAATAATGGAGTTCACGAACGCTTCGTGATAAGAGTAAAAGACATTTTTAATTAATAAAAATTTGATGCGAAATGCATAAATATTTTTTCCAGAATTCGAGGAGTCGAATACTATGGAAGAATCTGAGAAAAATTCTACCTCCCGTATTAATGTTTTTTTCATACTATTTACCAACTTTAGCATTTTTTGCATAATAGACGCAAATCGACGTGATCAGACTTGCAAGACGTTTCTTCAGATATTAACAAAGTTGTTAACCACACTCGACGAAGGGAAGAATTAATGTTGGGGCGAATTTGTTTCTTGCAACGCTAGCCCATCTTTGATTAAAACGTGGAATATGTGCAAAATAGTTACGATGTTCCGCTGCACGAGTGGTTTTCGAAGTGATAACTGTTGTGGTTCAATTATAGCCAAAAGCGATCTGTTTTGAACGTTTGCAAATTGTATACTACAAATAGAACAACTTTTGAGATACCTACCTGCATTCTGGATCCACTTTTCGTATTTTGGATCCTTGCTATAAACGTTGCTACTAGGGATATTCAATACCAACCTACAGCGCATCGGGTTCTATCTAACTACTGGCGTAGTTAGACAGAACGCGATGAGATTTAGGTTGGTATTAAATATCCTAGTCTAGGCAGCAAATGCAAAAACGGGGGTTTGGTATTTCGCAAATATCTCAAGAACTAAGTAAGATTGTGGAAATTCAAAAAATGATTCGAAAAGAGGAGGAAATTTCCTCGAAAAACTTCCGACTCCTGGAGCTATAGGACCATTTTTTATAATTTTTCTAGAGGGGTGAAAATACGGCCGAAAACGGGTAGTCTGGCTTGCACGCGTCACGCAATGAAACGGCCCACAAACCAGACTAGTCGTTTCCGGCTGTATTTTTACGCCTCTTGAGAAATTATAAATAATAGTCCTACAGTTTCGGGAGTCCAGACTTTTTTCAAAGAAATTTTCTTCTCTTTTTGAATTTTTTTTCAAATTTCGAACATCTCAATTAGTTCTTGAAATATTTGCGAAAACCAAGCCCCCATTTTTTTTTCACTAAATTGTTTATAACTTTTGTACTTTTTGCGAGCGGAACTTGATTTTCTCTAAAAACTTTCACATGCCGTGCCGAATCGGACGACACTCCGTCCATATTTTTCCGAAACTGCTGAAAAATGTGGACCTAAAAGGCACTTGCTGCCTTGACTAGGATATTTGATACCAACCCAAATCTCATCGCGTTCTGTCTAACTACGCCAGTTATGTCCTCGTCAAGTGTACATACATCTTCGATTATTCGAAATCTTCAATACCGCAGACTGTGGAGATGATTGGTTTAGTAATAAGCATATTCTTTTTTTCGGCGATTTGCTACAACTCCCACCTGTTCACGAGAAACCCTCGTTCACAAAATTATCGAACACCGATGTCGAAAATCTCATAGGTGCAATGGTTAGTGTGGATCTGTGGTATAATTTGTTTACATACGACGAACTAACGATCAATATGAGACAAAAAAATGATCAAACGTATTGCGAGATACTCTCAAGGATACGCCTTAGGATTGTTACTGATTCGGACACGAAAATATTGTCATCGAGGAGAATTACATTCGAAGCAACTGAGTTCAGAGACAGAATACGAGAACTTTGCAACTATATAAATAATTTACCCATCGACACAGTTGTAACACTTATGCTGTGAATTTATGACCAAAAAATTGTATATGGATAAAATTGTATGGTAAATGTATAACTTAAAAGTTTATTAATAAATAGTGGTAAAAATAAATATATAAAATAATGAATATAATAACATGAGTTGTAAAACGTGTATAAAATAAAAATATGAAAATTAACAAAAAATAATAAATATGACGGTACTCAAAAATTTAAAAGTTCGACGGAGCCAAAAGGGCATATAAAGAAAGACATGAAAAAATCACAATAAAAGAATAAGTATAAGTACGAATTTGTATAACAAAAAAAGATAAATATAATCGGCTACAAATAATAATAAATAAAGGTAAAATAACTAAGAAACACACAAGAATGAGATGAAATAATGAAAATGAAAATGATTAGTAAGAATACGAAGATGATGATATCATGACCGTTAAAATGGCGTTGTCAATCCCAGGCTAATTCGTCACCAAAGATCTTCCTCCTGTCCCAGGCCTTCAGGTCTTGTTATATATATATTGGTTCAGTCGATGAGATTCAAATGCAGGATCCAGGTACCAAACATGCTCGAAGTATTCAAGTTTTCTTTTTTAAAAATGTAACGATGAAGAGTGTTTGTGGTGTATGTGTGATGTGTATGGAAGAACGAGGTACAGAATAATATGTATGACGGTGATCACCGATTACGAGGAAGTCCTTTTGAATTATACACCTTCTTGCCTTGTACCTCTTATTACTCCCACTCTTCGCTCTCTAATCCTCAATTCCCCTTCCTACATTCTGTCTCTCATTTGATGATTCGTTACACAGTCTGTTTACTTCCTACGTAACACATACGTGTGATGTTTTCAATGAAGCTATGTCGAGCTGAATTCAGACTGACGAGGTACAATTATTGGCTCATGATACGGTTGATTGTCCACCGTACTTGAAAAAAAAGGTTCAGAAAATGTTAAACACGGATGACGAAGGCAGTTCTCGAACCGCAGGTCTTGCAAGAACGATTATTGTGAAAATTGGTTTGAAAATAATGATCAGACGGAACATTGATGTTACGTTAGGCCTCGTCAATGGCACTATCATAGATATATTGAACTAGATCGGACAAGATGGCGCCAAATTGTAGTGTATGCGATTAAATGTAGGCGGCGCGCTCGGCGATTCGTTGCAATTTGAAGATTTCGCTTCAGGACGCTGTTTTACGTACAGAATGACCTGTTATCCTATGTTTTTTTAGACCGATCGATAAAACCATTCAATGAAACTGTTCGACTTGACCGACAGATATGTGACCGAGCGAAAGTAGCCACGTTATACACGGTATCCATAAATTTTTAACGTTGGATATGGTCAGATACAGGCTATGATACAGGCAATACAGGCATATACAGGTATGCTGCAAAACCTGAGGATTTTTTTGCAAAATGTTTGGAACAAAAGTTGCAGAATCATGAAAGAAGAATTCAATAACACATGATAATACCATAGATATATTGAACTTCAAATTTTATCTGTGTTATATTATAGATATATTGAGTTGTATTATGGATATATTGAACCTAATTTATTTTAAAAATAGATATTTCGATATATCTATGCTTGTGCTTTATTTTTTTTTTTTTTGTATATCAACTTCAAAACATAAACTTGAAAGTACGTTAATATCTAGATTTAAAGATCGCTCGAAAACATTTTAAGTACTTTACTTTATAAGTTACAAAATTTTGAGTAACTTTCAGAAATCAAAACGTTGACTCGATATTTGCAGAATCTGTAGAACATTTTTAACACAGAAAACGATAGGATAGTGAGAAAAAAAATTAAATTTTTAATTGCTGATTGTGGAAATTGTTTAAAATCTTGAGTGACCCCTAAAAATTTTTTGGACGTGCTGCTCTTTGGAGGGGGCTCTTGAAACATGTATGACATGTTTCCATAGAAGACGCTGAAAGAAAAATATTAATTTTTGTTGGGCCACCCTTATCCGTATGGTTGATCAATTTTTAATTAAAAAAGAATATTTCAGAACCTTTTGGCATTTAAACCGAGAATTACGATATGATCTAAAAAAAAATTATTTTCCAGTATCAAGTTCATCACAGATATACCATTGTTTCAATTTTTTTTTTGTTCTAAAACGTTGTACTTGAATAATGTAAAAAAAATTGCTGGACCCCAAGTATAAAAACAAAGAAAACATGTTGCAATCGACATATCTATACTGCAACAATTTTCAAAATCCTTATAATACCGTACCTCGAAATTTCATTGAAATTGAAAATGAACATCTTCCTCCTTTCGAAGATACCTAATATTTAGAAGGTGTACAGCTTAGTAGTAACCTAGATGTATTAAACATATCTATGATAGCATAGATATATTGAACACATCTATGACTGTAGCGGAACATAATACACGGCTTATGAAAAGGTTCTGTTCAATATATCTATGTTTGTAACATGGATAATATATCTAAGGTTCTAACGTTCTGACAAGGTTTCTATTTCTATCGTTCAATAGGTGATACAAATGAGTGCCCCTGTGAGAGGCAAATCCGTGAACCATCAAAAGTGAACCCCCTTATCGAATGAAATCACCACACTACATCTTTGACCTTACTGACAATTGCCTAATAAAACCGGTGACCAAAATTACAAGTTATTCCCTCTACAATTACTTGAAAAACTAACATTGAGATGATCTTTGAAGAGTGCGAATTTACAAATTACAACGGTATTTTAAATGGCTTGAACTACTAATGTTCACTATTTACAACAAGACAATGATTGGTATTCATAATTCAGACAACAGATTGGTATTCATAATTCAGACAACAGATGCATTAGAACTACTATCGTACTAACTTTATGGTGGAAGGGAAAGAACGAATACAAGCAGTATATTTTGTTTATTTTCTTATTAATTTTGTAGGGCCAGCAGGGGGCGAGCCCGCCATCTACCAGTAATCATTACCCGTAATAATAATACTGGTAGATGGCGGGTGCTCGATTGCCCCCCCCCCCCCCCCCCGCCCGCGGTTGCCGCCCCGCCTGCGGCGATTGTTTCTTCTCTTCTTTTTCATTTCTTTTGCCTTTTCGTCTTCCTTTTTCTTCTCCTCTTCCTTTTCCTTGTCCTCTTCCTTTTCCTTTTCCTGCTACTTTTCTTTTTCTTTCTCCTTTTCTTTTTCTTTCTCTTTTTGTTTGTCTTGCAGGACCTCCTGCTGGTTCTCGGGCTGTGGTGGCTGCTGCGGAGGTGGCAGCTGCTGCTGCAGCCCGCCATCATCACGGCCATCATGTTCTGTGAATGATCATAAATATCAATTATAATTTATAAAATTGTGAAGTGATAAAAAATAGCAAAACTATAGCCTCCGACAATAGATAAATTTCATGTGTGGTGGTCAAACCGACAAGTTCTCTGTGATAGGAATGATCATAGGGGGAACTGCCACAATTTTTGATAAAAAAAAATGTAGTATCTTTTCCAAAATGATTCGGTATAAACAAAAATTTGTGTATGAACATTCAAGATCTGTTACGTACGTCTTGTACCGGTGCTGGCCTAATCTCTGGTGCTGGTGACGGCGCAGGAGTCGGCGGTTGATGTCGCGGGGTGGAGGGGCCCGCCACCCCGACCGCCACCTCGGCGTAAGACCGCCGCTCCTCCTTGCTGCGGCGGTTTTTTAGTTTTCTTTCGTTATCTTTGTAAACAATAAAATATCACGTTAATGCCAAGATTATTTATTTTGAAGGTATTTACTTAGTACGTTCAATATATGTAGAATATATTCCTTATTCCAATATATATATATGCTACCATCGATATATCGTACATGCACTATCACGCCACTATAAAGGCGGGAAGACAGTTCACAACGTATTTTACACGATATCTTTGTGCCATGATCGGTCGAATTTAGTAAAGTACGCTTTAATCAATAGAGTAGAAAAATCATTCCAATAAATTAACCTGTGAGAAAATTTGATAAAAAAAAATGTCAGATACGAGCGTGGATTTTACAATTTTTGAACTATCCCGGTTAGGGTTGAGTATGTGTTATTTTTGTATTTATATCCCAAATAGAACATTCCGTATGATTATATTGTATTTCTGACCGTCACATGTCAGATATTTGGTGTAACAAATGAGAATTTAAGTTGAATGTGTGGCAAAAAAAGTTAGTTAAAGAAGCAGTACTCACCGGCCATGATGCTGGTTCATAGAAGACTGATGAAATCGGTTGATTGTTGCACTGCGTCGGTAGCGTGATCCGAAATCCATTCAGTGCTACCACCGATTAT
The DNA here is from genome assembly GCA_963978495.1 of Athalia circularis. Classification (NCBI taxonomy): domain Eukaryota; kingdom Metazoa; phylum Arthropoda; class Insecta; order Hymenoptera; family Athaliidae; genus Athalia; species Athalia circularis. The sequence continues at coordinate 22,449,156 of OZ021701.1, forward strand.
GCTGCCACCTTATGCGTTTTACACGCTGCCCCTTTGCGAAACTGTAGCGTTATTTCCCGCCGGAATGACCGAGGTGAAAATACAGTTGGTATCACAATGCAGCGCCAATTTCGGCCGATTTCAGTTTTGTGCATGCGCGAGCTTTGCCGCGTTCCTACTTCACAGAATCGCGACCACATTTCTCTCGTTCGGAAAAAAGGGATGAAGAATTCGTATGCTTAATCGTTTTCTCCAAAATTTCGGTTGAATTTTGTTTTTATATGCTACGCTGGACATTGCACAGCGCCGTTTATAAATTTTTCTCCTACCGACGACTACTTTTCGCCCTACGGGCACAATGTACTATCATTATGCATAATTAGTGCGAATCTTGATTCGCCGTTATTGATGTGTGTAGTATGTACCTTGACCCACTTAACGACACAACATTTTTCTCTGAATGGAATTGGTATTAACAGTAATTCGAAGTCGTCTAACTGAGAAACAAGGCCACTTTTTTCTGGACCACTCTGAATGAAGTTAGTGAATCCTCTTTTAGTCTGAAATCTTTCCCACAGTAACAGCTGTTCTCGCAATGCAATGGTTTGAAGTATATCGACTCTTGATCTAGATCCGTTTGCTGTAATTTTTCCACAACGATGTTTACCCTCAAACCGCATAGACCACAAATTAATTAGAGGCCCAACGTATGACAATATTCTCGGATAGTGAATGAGATGATGATTTTTTGGTTTGAGAGGCTTTTTCGATAGTAAAATATATAGCTCATTGTGTTCCTGTATGACTGTCTTCAATAGATGGTATGCGTCTACATGCAAGGCCCTGGATGTGATCAGATCTAAAAGTTCTCGTAAACTTGTATATAAATTCCATACTTCAGCATCTCTTGGAACTAGATCTCCGATCATGAGAGATAAATGCCTTGTAAAACAAAGCATTTCACTAGCGGACATCCGGATATTATTCAAATCTTTGATCACTGGGGGCTTGTTGCGTCGTTCTATTGGACCATAATTCAAACATTCAATTCGAAAGTTTAATGTTTCAATACTAAACAATTTCATCTCACGAACAAAATAGTTCAAGATAAAAGCTAAATCAAATCTGCAAACCCCCTTCAACACATCATGCATGATATCGACGCTCAGATTTTCCGTCATATGAAATCCATTTACAGCATGCCAGACACAAGATTCTTTTATTCCCGTTTTTATATCGTCCAGCACTACGTCAGCAGCATACTTCCTAGGTGTTCGCAACTTCACAGTAGTTTCGCAGAAGCTATTTGTTGATAAACATTCTCTTGTTACATAACAGAATCGACATGACCTTGTAGCAGAAAAACTTTCAACCATTCCTAAAATAGAATGCAATCCTAAATTGTCGCCCAGAATCAAGCCTAGCACAAAATAAATCTTTAATACACCATTAGTGGTCTTGATAGCAATCCCCTCATCCTGCAAAAAATTTATTTCCTCAATCAATTTTTGGAAAATAGCTTTATTACCATATGTAATGCGGTCTTTTGAATTGAACAGAAGAACTTGGAAAATATTTTCTAAATTAGCTTGATATTCCGGAGGTATGCAAGGTATTGAAATGTAAACTGCCCCTACTTTTTTTATACCGCTATGGGCGCCAAGAGGGTTATTGGTTTCATATTCGTCGAAATAAAGGAAGAACGGTAAAACAATTTTGCCTTCGAATGGTGCCTTTTTCTTTTTCCATAAACTACTTTGGACAAAATTTTGCATGATTACGACTTCTTTTGAAACTGTTCTTATATACTTTAATGTCATACGTAATACATCAGGCAACTGGAAGAAAAGTTCTAAAATATTTCGGAGAGGAATGAATTTAATATATCTGTTGCATGTTGCGACTACAACTTTATTATCTTTGACTTTTTCCTTCAATTCCTGGCCAATAATAACGTCTATAATAGGAATCAGATATTTTGATGATGTGAAATAGTTAAGCCTAAAATATTCAGTAGACAAACTCTTAAAGTGATGTTCTATCACTTCAAAAATTGATTCAATATCGGATATACAGAGAGAATTTTTGCTCAATGATTCTCGATGCCTTGAAATTTCAGTTTGTATCACAATGAACGCATCTTTAAGGAAGCCACTCGTATTTTGTATTATATCTTGAATCTGCTTTCTGGTCAAAGATCTGGTACTATACAAATGGGCTACGTATGACAATATCATTTTCTCTATCTTAGAATTCAAACTATCAGATGGAATTGTGTCATTTATAACGGCATTAAAGCCTTCATCGCTATCTGGATATTCTGGGTTCAAATTAAACTCATCTACTACCTGAGCCACCTGATGAGAAGGATTTTCTACCGTTTTCACTGCAATGCATTCGGCTAGATGTTTATTCCTAATATGTCTTTTGAATACGTGAATATTATTAAATTCTCGATTACACTTGTTTTCAACACATCTAAGCTTAGTATCTGACTGAATATCATGAAATGTTTTGAGATGAAGAATCATCGCCTTAAGTGAGTCGTAATTGGCAAGGCACACGTAACAAGTCGGCATTGTTAAATATTATGTATATATTGACCAATAATTAATAATTGTAACGTGGCGTTCTCAGCCCCGTTACTACGGCACCCAAATCTACCGAAAATCCCTCCCGTTTTCCGTAAAACTGTATTATAAAACGCAGAACACCACAGAGATACACCAAGGCCAAATTGAGATAAGAGATATTCAGTATGTCCCGCTAATTATATGTGTTTTTTCCGAATATTCTCCTATGTAACCGAGTGAGCTACCGACGAGTTGGAGCAACGAAGGGCCTATGACCATCTCCCGGGCCCTCTCCTCAAGGAATCCGACGCGGACGTCATCCGTACCGCCAACTACCGATACGAGGACCCCCCCAGGTAGCAACAGGACCCTCAGCTGGGGATAATATTGCCATCATCTACCGCCTCCCGACCTCCCGAATCTCTACCGGCGTACAGGACTGAAGGACGACCTGTCCGCGATCTCCCGCTAGAAGATCGGTGCGTAAGACGCTTGCTATCGACGACTGGATGCTACGGAGACGGCGTATAGGGTGGCATGGACCGAGTAGTGTCACCTCCCGTCCCGTAACTTACTGGCCAGGAGCCAGACCAGAACAAATATCTCGTCACCGGGTAAACCTTGGAAACCTCCCGGGGTGACGGCCTGCCTAAGAGAGCGTGTAGGAGCCGAAGCACAGGTGAGCCCAGGACTACACTCCGACTCCAGAGGCGATGATGGGACCAGGCTATCGTCCTCGACGACGAGGACTCCAAGTGCCTGAGTCGACGCAGCCTTGGATGGCTCTCCAACAGCAGGCAGCCCGCCGGACAGTACCTAACAGCAAGCGCAGCCAGCGAGGAAGCGTGGGTGGTGACGTCAGAGGAGAGGAGAGGCGCCGAATAGCCAAAATTCTATTGTCACCGGAAGAATTGCGCCCTACACCTATGAGGCAATTAGGAGAGGGAGCTACGCCAATCCGGGACGATTTGTGAGAACGAAGATCGAGGAATCCGGAGCTCAACTCGTCCTACTCTACGCAGAACCGTTGTACTGATAAGGCGATTTTGTTAGAACCTACCGTTTCCGTTTAGATTCCCAACCCATCCTTACTATCGTTCACCTACCGTTTTTGCCACCTACCGCTATCGTTTCAGTAATTTAGATTCACTCCCGTCCGCCCCTTAGCTCCAGTTTACTTTAAAGTAAAGTAGTGTTAAAGAAAGTTGTTAGAGTCAGTAAAATCAGTGGGTGCCGAACTCCTTCAGTGAGGTAAGGTTTTCCACCTTCTGTAAAAAGTCACGACGTCGCCCAGTGGGAATTGAGAATTGGCCTAAGTATTTTGATAATTGGTTCACTCTTTTGTGAATAAGTCGGTGCAGGGTACGGCCCCACCGCATTACGTTTGGGTCAGTCCAGTAATTTGTTCAAGTTTGTTGATAAGTCGGTGCAGGGTACAGCCCCATCGCATTACGCTTGTTCAGTTTGATATTTTGTTAAGTTCGGCAATTCTGTCATTTCTCCCGGCAAGCCTCGTGGCTAATTAAGTTTCGTCCGTTTGGGACAATTAATATTTGAATATTTAGCGGTCTTCTACCGGTTCTCCCGTGCATTTGCTGCACGAGGCTTAGGTGTGTAACTCCCGTACCTAAGTAACTAAGTAATTCGTTAAGTGAACCTTGGTGATATCTGGTTGTTCTGCAGGTTATTTCGATTATAATTTGTCATTGTTAATATTTTGGTTCTGCAACTAAGTCATATCGTCCCGTACCGTTTAAAAATCCACCTGCTGCGGTAACGCAGAGTAGCCACGGAGGCGCTCCAGCTCCGTGTAAAACCGTACTTCTGCCGTTCGTAATTACTGTCTGAAATCGTTATCGATTCGTAAGGTGCATCAGTAAACTATCGCTCCCGACTACCGTAATTATAATTCCGACACCACCGTGTAAATAATCTCCCGCTACCGTTTAGAGAATTATAATTTAGTTAATCCCGCCTATTGTTCACCTTTCGGCTGTATTTCTGGTTGATACTGTTGTAAAAATACAGTTCCGTTAATTACGAATTTGTTTACTGCTTTCCCGTTCTGTTGTTTGTGCCCGAATTGTTGTTGTCGATCCACGCCACTCTACCATTTATTCTGCTGTGGAACAGCCTGTGCCTAGCCAGCCACTCCGTCGGATCTGGATTGGTCATTTAGTAAGATTTGGTTAATAATACGGTAAGTGACGCGATAACGCGTCTGGCGCCCAACATTTTCTCTCGTTCCCGTGTTGCATTCAGCTTCTCGTTTGGACCAGGTCGCGCCGAAGGCACGTGCAGGTTTCCTGGGTAAAACCCGCCCGGGGTAAAAAACCTAGCGTCGCATAATATATAATAATATATAATAATCAATAATCAATAAAAATAATAATTAATAATATAATTTACATATCAAGACGTAATTATTAGTATGTATTTGTATATACGGGTCAGAATCAGTAAGTTCTATCTACTCGAAGGACAATCAAAGGACATTGTGTAGCGATGTAATAGGTATGTAAGTAGTAGTAGTTATGTTCATCGTGAATAAGAGGGCCCTTAATTGTGATACGAACAACGAGTTATGTTTGTATTTGTTACTTCGAGCACAACTAAGTTAGAGCGACTTGGTTAAAAGTGTTCTAGGCACTAAGCGATTCATTCAAAATCCATAGCAGGTGAGTATGTAATTATAATGTGTAAGGAATTCAGGTAAGTACGTAGCATTGATTAGAAGTATGAGCATATCACATGTAACTTATAAGGTTCGTCACAGGTAACTGAATTTCATATCTTTGATTGATCCTTTTCCAAATTTTTGTTACAGGTATTACTAAGTTGAATTTGAGTTGACTGATTCAAAAGTGTTCCATGAAGCAGAGCGACTCAATTGAGTTCGATAACAGATGAGCTAAAGAATAGGTGAGTAGTCAGTATGTAATTTTGGTTAATGATATGAATATATGTAAACAAGATAAAGTGGTGATGGTTCGTAATTTAATCATGCTGTAGGTAAGTGATTGGAAGTGCAATTCTCAAATGGTCAATTCCTGATAAAACTAGGATTTCAATTTTTCAAAGGTTGATTCAACTCATTTAACAGTGTGCTAAGACCAACTGAATCCCTTCGGGCTTTATCCCACTTGGTAGAAATCTTGTACAGACCTTTCTGAATAAGGATCCACAATTGCTCTGCCTCAGGAGGGTATTGTGCACATAGAACATGAAAACTTTTAAAACATACATCGCCACTTTTCAATGGTGATTGCAGCTTGTAGTAAATGTCGTTGATGATAACATAACTACTTTCCAATTGCTTCAGTTCTGGACCAACTACGATTATGAATGGTTGGGTGGTTAGATTCAATTTCTGTAATTTCTCCCTGCGTCGCTCAACAGTCGGTATTAGGTCACTGATATTCTAGAATAAAAGATTTGAAATGATGGAATCATAATATTAAAAAATTATTCCAGTTACACATTGAGGGTCCTAACAAATGTTCTAACTACACTTTGACATAAGATCATGTTGCACGGATGTCTGAATACTTCATCCCTGTACTTGGTTTCTGACTATTCCCTCAACAATTCAAAATACTCCCACAGGGATCGACTGATTCTCAATTACATGATTTTTCTGAAGATAAATGATGAGAGATAATGATGATTTATATTTATTCATGAACTCAAACTCACCTTGATATGGCAAATAAAACCGTCAAGTATTTCTACCCTCGAAGGTCGCCAAGTAGTTTTTTTTTTTCCCGCGTACGGTGATCACTGGCAGCATTAGTGGCAATACCATCAACGACACTATTGTTTTTGAATCTAAAATAAACGTTACATACATGAGCTACAAATATCATTCATATGAATCAAAACCTGAATTTCGACCAACCATTTGAATCATTTTCTGAGAGGAGTTCTAAGTATGGCAAGGCCAAGGGACAGCGTTGCTTAGATATTTGCAAGATTTTAGGACACCATTCAGCCCATGAAGTGAAAAGATTACACGCAGTATCCTTGAAAAGTGTTTCAAAATCTAGCTCAATCTGTAACAAAGTGGGACTGTTTTAATTAGGTTTCGTAATTCAATTATATGAATCTCAGAGGACATCATAACTTAAAATATCATTAGTCTTTCAAATTGGCAAAATTACTATGGTTCAAGTGTCATGTGGCGATGTAGATAATGTTTCTACATGAGACTCCAATCTGAGCGTTACAGTGAAACTTATGTATCTCATTGTTTTGACGTTCCAATCCTTTTTTTTAATTTTGCTGCTTCAATTTTTTTTTTAAATTTCTTTCAATTCTTTTTTATTTCTTTCTAGAAGTGACCCAATTATGAGAGTTTTCAATAACATATCATTCTTTCAGTACTTCTGCAGATGTCAAAGATATAAAAGAAAAGAAACTCACTAAAGTATAGCCTAGGCTTTGCTTTAAAACTTTGAATGTGTCAAGGTAATTTTGGACCGATTGTTCTCCTGCATTCAATTCCAGGATTCTTTGTTTTGATGTGGCTCTCCAGTGTTCCACCACCGTTGTCCAAGGTTCGACAGAGTTTTTCAGCCACTCAATTTTATCCCTAACTTCAGGTTCACATTCTGTGTAATAAAATTTACAAAATTTACAAAATTTTCGACAACGTGAAGAGAATTGATTGCACATGAACTTCAGAGGGTTAGCAACATGTCATACAACATCGAAGAGATTTTACGATACAAAAAATGTTTGCAACACCAGTGAAAGCTCCTAAGACATCAGTCACAATGTTCTGAATTCCTATATCGCGAAAAGTTAGTTTTAGAAACGAATTGTAGAAGTGATGATTAGAATCGGAAACCACTTAATAATTAATATCTCAGTGAAGGATTCAACTTTTTTTTGTTGCTCGTATCCCCCAATTTTTGGGAATTCAAAATTGGGGGGGGGGGGGAGGCTGAAGGGGGAAAATGTATGTAGTACTACCTGAGGTAACTGCTGACAATATGTCTTCTTCGTTGTCTGAATTAATTAAGGAAAGTTTTTTGATAACTCCTGACTGGTGCAATGCCCTTCGGATATTACAATATCCCCCCAAAGGCACCTACGGTGCAAAAAAGTTCGCCAAGTACATTAAATGTTTAAAAAATTCATTGGTAATAAGAAAAAAAGGATACAAATCAATTATTGTGCCAAGTACATGTAACTCTGCATCATGTGAGAATATACAATTGGAAAGTAAATCAATGAGAATCAATTCAAAGAATTCAAAAAAATCAGAAAAATAAATTAAATGAAATATAAAAAAAAACATTCAAAAAAATAAATTGGAGGTAGTGGGACTTGGCGGGCTTTTTTGGAAAAAAAATCCAGAATTTCTGTATGGCGATGTAAAATTAGCCCGCCAAGAACCACGTACTCCAATTTATTTTTTTGAATGTTTTTTTTTATATTTCATTTAATTTATTTTTCTGATTTTTTTGAATTCTTTGAATTGATTCTCATTGATTTACTTTCCAATTGTATATTCTCACATGATGCAGAGTTACATGTACTTGGCACAATAATTGATTTGTATCCTTTTTTTCTTATTAACAATGAATTTTTTAAACAATTAATGTACTTGGCGAACTTTTTTGCACCGTAGGTGCCTTTGGGTCTTGATTATCGATCGAGTAAACACACATGTTCAAACTACTCAAAGTTTTATCCACGATTATTCATGTTCATTTACGGAATTGAGAAAGCTGTCACAAAGGCATGTAACATATGTATAACTCACATCCCGGCAATGACAATTCCATCACTTTTATTCTGTGCCGCCATTATGTGACTTGCCGCTAAACGACGGCAGACGACGGCTTGGAAATCAGCAGCCTGCGCGGCGAATGATAACCAATGAGAGCGCCGCTTTTCTGGGGGTCAATGAAAGGAATCACTATGCGGCGGACTCGATAAGAAATTAGAGATATGACGCGGCCACGGCATTGACCACACCGCAGCTTCCCTTCTACACCATTTATGTTGGAATGGTTCTGGTTCCCAAATGACATATAGCTAGCGTACGACCACGGCGGTGCTTAATCGTGATGATCGTGAAACGAGCCCACCGGTGATCAAAGATTATCAGTACTCAACTCTCCGACCACCGATTTTATTGAAATCAGGCTTAAATGAACCCGCTACACTGATTTACATTGCAAAAATGCATCCAAATTCCTCGAAAAGCTCATGATTTCGGAGATACTTGATAGAACAGTGGGCCTTACAGCGCTTTCCTGCTCACCTTGCGGTAAAGATACTCGGTAGTCCGCCCGCTCTTTTGAATGTACTTGGCGCGAGACTCTACCGAGTCTCTTGATTTGGACCATAATTTGCCACTCGAATTGATAGTAATTCCATTGCTCCGCACATATGGTGTGTAATATGTCTCCTGAATCATACCAATAAATTGTTCATCCACAGTGAGTTGATATCATTTGCAGCAAGATGAATACGTTTTAAAAAAATTAACTTGGTTCTACACATATGTGGAAATCAGAGTGATATGAATTACTTTTGGTAATTGATGAGTTTTCAGTATTAGTCAACACATGCAATTTATTCTGTAAGTTTCACACAGACCAAACTTGCGCCGCGAAATTGCACACATCTATGGAAAATTTATCTACCGTACAATAAAATAAAAACATTACCTTATTTTCAGTGGAAAAAACTTCAATTATATCATCTCTCAGCTCCAGGAAGCGACTAGTTGTGATTCTGTGAAAAAAAAAAGACCATGTGATTTTTGTTTGGCAGGATAGAAAAATAAGTACGTACACTTAATAGTCCAGTCGAATTAAGCCCAAAAAGGGGTCCAACATATTGAGGCCGAACATAGGTTAGCCGATTTTTTAATAATTATTATATAATTATTAAGCCGGACATTTTCTTTTGGCGGGAAATAATTTGTAACAGTTCCTAAGGTATAGGTTCCTTTTTGCTGGTGATTGGAAGTAGAACATCATCGACTTGCTTCCAACCCCATTGCCTAGGATCTTTGTATTGCTCACCTCGCCATGCATGAACTATACAAGAATTTGTTAATAAATTTGCTTACCAACAACCATTGCACTTTTATTACTACTACTATGTGATTTCTTAATTATTTATAGCAATATTTATAATGAATACGTATGAATTTTATCGAAAAGAGCTCAATGTAGGTCGAATCAAAATTACAAGTGGATTTTCTGAAAGTTGAGCAAAAAACAGCTTAGTTTAAAAGAGAAAAGATTTTTTTTCTACGACAATTATCAACAGAGATATGCATTTGTTAAGTAATGGGTCTAGCGCGCGTCACGTGGCGCTCCCACCACGCAAATCGGCCCCCCCACCACACGACTCGGCCGATCGGACGCGACTCGAGGTGGTCAAAGCTGTTCAATATTTTTTTTATGATTTTGCAGTACCTTGACGATGTTGGAAAAATTCATGGTTCTTCCTTGGAGTATTTCACGAATTTCGGTATTTTTTTCGTTTCTTAATATCAATTACAGCAATAAATACAAGACACTGTTATCTCCGGTTCCAACTGAGATACTCTAACCTCTGTTCGGCCACAATAGAATAGATGTCTAATTCGACTGGACTATAAAGCATTTGGATGTCATACCGTTGTGAAGGATTATTTTGTAACTCAGCGAGAATTATAACTTCTGTCAACTTGGTACGTAAAGATTGATCGAGAGCTTTTGATTTATCGTATATTTTTAGAATTTGTCGTCCAATAATGTTATTTTGTAGTGTTTCACGCAGTGATTCAGATTGTTTGAATTTTTTTCTTTGGGGCTGCTGCACGTCCTCATCACTGATAATCTCTAACGTGCATGAGGAATCTGAACCTGGTAAAATATAGCATTAGAAAATTTGGATACACGGCTTACTGAATGCATACATCTACATTGCAGAACTCACTATACACTGTCGCAGAGTCAGCTTCCGAAGAACCATCTGGAGGTGTAGCACCGGGTTTCTGTACGCAACGAAGTTGTAATGATACCAACATATAGGACAATGAAAACAAAGTGCAGGTTCATAGATCTATTGAGCTATACCTGGGGAATACTTGTTGAAATCTCATCCTTCCACTTTTTTTCAAATTTCAACCTTAATCCGATCATTGGAATAAGCTCTCTAATGTGGCAAAGTTCTAGACTACAAAAAGCTTCTTCATCGATTCCTTCCTCTGAAATGATGCGACAAGACTATATGTATAAAATTGGTATAGTCTATTTGTACCCTATTCACGTATAGCATGCATCAAAAATGGAATGCCCTTTGACTCCTCAATAATAGGATATAATCTCTGATGTAAAATAGTGTGTGTGTGTGTGCGCGCGATGGCTATTATACAAAATTTTTAAGTTTCAATTTTGTTGAAAAAATTTCCAATTATCTCAAATCATGCTTTCAGGAAAATAATATTGCGGTTCTAGCTATAATTTCATGGACACAATGGTCTTTCCAGCGGAAAAAAATCTGTATTTTATTAAAAAACCGCCTGATCTATGCTTCAAGCTTGGCTCCGGGCAAGAAATAACTTATGGATTGCAAGGTAACAGGTACATATCTACACGAGTAGGTGACTTTTTGGTGATTTCGGTAGTTCAAACCTTATATATGATGCTACTAGAGCTGCGGTTTATTTTCCCAAGCGTTAACTGGAATTCTGTGAAGCCTGTACTTCGTATTCAAAGAGAGTATAGCTAATAGGGAGCATGAGATAAGGATTTTGTGAAGCTATCCCTGTATGTACTTGACGTCTAATAAACTGTGCATGAATACCTTGTGTAGTTGAGGATCAGAAAAAATCATTTACAATCTGTAGATGCGAAATTCATTGATTAGATAAGCCACTAAAAGCCATCTACATAATGTTCACACAAATTTCTTACGTTCGAACTTTTCGATCAAGCTAGTCATCCCCCATTCTGTCAGCTTGTTTTTCACGAAGTCGTCCATGGCTCTGACTACATCGACTATAAAATAGAATCGCAGTATCTTCATAACTATTACGGAGAATAGTTGGAGTGAGTTTAATCATAAAAGCCTACGATCACAGGGTCAACTGACTGTTGCAGACGCCCAGAATCACACGTGTACTACATTGTACGCGCCAACATAGAATCTGATATGGTGGTTTTATACCAATGTTTTGATTGACGTAATTTTAGAATTGACAAAATAAAGAAACTCAGATTCACGTAACGCGTGGCTAAAGAAACCTAATGATTGGTTAATTTCCAAGTTAAATTAAATTAAAACGCTGTGTAAACCCACTGTTAAAATCCGGTGTCCTCGTTGCGTCTCACGCAGACTCGAATTATATCTCGAATTTATGCGACCAGCGATCGCATGCGGAAATTCGAATTTGCCCAATCGGAACAGTTCCAATGGCGATCAAGTGTCGTGGTTGGTTAAAAATTAACTCTCGCATGCGAATGCTATGAATCGCCGGAAGTTGCGAGTCGCGCCACCTTCGAACCTTATACATGAGCCGTTGGCATCCGCAACGGATTAGACAACCAAAAACTTTGCAAAAAAAACCCCGAAAAAATTCACCGTTGTTCTCCGAAGGCTTGACTATAATAATACTAATACTAATACTAATAATAATAATAATAATAATAATAATAATAATAATAATAATGATAATAATAATATTGAATTGACTAATTCGAATATTTAGTCGTAAACACAGAGACTGAAAAAATGCGCCATATTGTTGATAGCGTCCCCGACCATGAATAGGTACGCAATTAATGTTCGACTACGCCATTTTTTTATGCTTCTACTTTTGCGTACATATGCGTTTCGTGAATATTTAGAAAATGCAACATGTTAATCGTAACCATCCGGTTACTTTCAGATAGATTGGTCTGAAGCTACTTCGACATCACGAAAGTTTTTAGATGAGGAAAGAATGGAAAGGCTCTGCCGACAAATTTCGGACCACATTTTCAGCAAATTCTATCTACGACAATTTAATGTGTTGTAACGTCCCGTTTTCCCCCGGTTTGTTGGTAAGGAGGGTCGCTACTTGTGCCGACTCCCGGGAGTGTCTCCCGTAGCGGCCGTGTTTATCTTGCTCACCTTTTCTAAGGTCCTTTCTGTTATTATACGTCTGTTTTATAATTAGACCCAGGTGATTCCAAATATAGGTGACTGTGTCACAGCTGTTTTCGTGTTGCTTTGACGATTTTATACGCCGGCTTCGCCGCCTGAATCGCGGGTACGTTCCTCGGGCGGATTTGGGGGGTTGATTTTCTGGGGCGGAGAAAACGGTTGAAGAGCTACTTATAACCGCAGTGGAATAAGCGCTAGACTTCCAGAATTCGGGGATGAGGGTGTAGAAAGCGATTGAATAATAATTTGGAACCGCAGTGGACCAAGCATTAAGCAACCAGAATTCTTGGGCGAGGATGCAGAACACGATTGAATAACCACTCAGAACCGCAGTGGACTGAGCGTTAAGCAACCAGAATTCGGGGGTGAGGATGCAGAAAACGATTGAACAATAATCTGGAACCGCAGTGGACCAGAATATTAAGCGACCAGGGTTCTGAGGTGCAGAAGACGATTGAATAACCACTCAGAACCGCAGTGGACTGAGCGTTAAGCAACCAGAATCCCGGGGAGGAGGCAGAAAACGATTGAATAATAACTTGGAACCGCAGTGGACCAAGCTTTAAGCAACCAGAGTTCCGGGGTGCAGAACACGATTGAATAACCACTCAGAACCGCAATGGACTGAGCGCTAAGCAACCAGAGTTCCAGGGAGGAGCTAGAAAACGATTGAACAATAACTTAGAACCGCAGTGGACTAAGCATTAAGCGACCAGAATTCCTTAGGGTTGGGGGTAGAAAATGAGTGGGTATCGGTTAGGAGTCGTCGGGAATCGAAGGATTGTGCGTCCAGAATCTCGGGTAGGATGCTGAAAACGATTGAATAATGACTTAGAACCGCAGTGGACTAAGCATTAAGCGACCAGAATTCCTTTAGGATGGGATGTTGAAAACGATTGAGTAATAGTTTGGAACCGCAATGGACCAAATATTAAACGACCAGAATTCGAGATGGAATGCAGAAAACGATTGAATAATAACTTAGAACCGCAGTGGACTAAGCATTAAGCGACCAGAATTCTTTAGGACAGGGTGTTGAAAACGATTGAGTAATAGTTTGGAACCGCAATGGACCAAATATTAAACGACCAGAATTCGAAATGGACAAGGAATGTGTTGCGACGGTTTTGCACAAAATGTTTAGGCGGCGTAATTTTACAAAATAAATCTCTGATTTTTAATATCGTTATTTGGTGATCTTTGTACAATGAAAATGATCGTTTGACTAGTAGTGGCTCGCTGGCCGTTTGAGTACCAAAAGGTAATTGCTCAAATTGAAGAAAATTGTTTTATGATTGTTAATTGATCAAAATAATGTTTTCTCAAGAATAATATGTCTGGCGTCGATGCCGTAATGGAAATAATAATGAAGAGCGATTTTAGCTATGATTTCTCTTGGAAGGCTGAGCCTTGAATGAAGTTTTGCGTCTCTGCGACTTTTAGATAATTTTTCTAAGTTTTTGATAATAATAATGAAGAGCGATTTTATCAGTGGTTTCTCTTCACAGGCTGAGCCTGGAATGAACTGGCGGTCACTGAACGGCCGCGCTTTTATACTATTCTGGAAACTAATCCCATTTGTTCTATCACCTTCTATGATGTCCATTTTTGGTAATTTTGATATTAGAACATTTTGTTATTCAAGGAATAATTTTCTATACCACTGGACTTCCTTTGTACCTGTTTAGAATTTTTGATTTGAACAATTGTTGGTTAAAATTGCAATGTTCTATGAGCTTCCATGATGTCCAAAAGTGCTTAAATGTTAATACATTTTTCGGGATTTTCGGTGATGCCGAGAGAAGTTATCTAGCTAGGTTTTGTACGGACTAGTTTTTCTAATTAATTCAATTTATTGCTAATATTTCTCACTTTTCTTTCTCTTTGCTCGGTGGTTTCGAGGGTTTGTGAGTGTGCGTGTTCGCGCTAGAAAATCCGTGTTAATCCGCTAGGTTTGTATTGGGCTCGAACCAATACATGAGCGTTTTATACGTCTTATTACCCTCCGATCAAGATGAGAGAATTTTGATGTATCTAAATTCGAGTTTTTTTTTTCTCGAAAACTAAAAAATTTCAAAAATAACTTAATATCAGGCTTTTTCTGGATAGCCAAAGAATTACTAATAAATTATACTTTTGTATTGTCAACAAAAAAAAAGAATAACGTGACTTAAAGCAGAAGGATGTCTGTTTTGCCTTTAAACTTGCGGATGCACCCGCCTACTAAAATTAAATTGCGTATCTTGTACTTTTGAAATGAAAAGGGAAAATTGAAGATATACATATTTTTTTTTTCTTTGAAGGTCGGCGCCTCTCTTTAGCCTCGTGGCTTCCAATCCTTGATGGTGTCGTCGTCGAGGTTGAGGATGTCATCGATCCCGGTATCGTCAAGATCCCACCAACTGCGCTTTTCGGCGGTTGCCGCTGTGATTTCGGTGTCTATCAGGTTGATGATCTCTACCTCGGTTGTTTCGATTTCCTCTCTGATTTCTTTTGCCAGATTTTTGTTTGTTTTTAGGTCGTGGCCAGCTTTAGCCAGTTCCTTCTCCATTTTTTGATCGATCGTTTTGCCAGCTCGACTTTGCTGGTTGGAATATAAATTCTTTCCAAGGGTATTTGGACTATGGCGATTTCCCGGACGGTCGGTTTTTTTCTTGGTGGCGTCATTTCGTCGGTACGGTTTTCCCTCTTCTGCGGAATTTTGGCGGGGTGGCTCTCTTTTTCCCCGTTCCAGTTACCCCGGCTTTCTTTCTTTTTCAGACGGCGGCTCGTAAGGTCCATCACTCGGTACTGCGTCCCCTTTTTCTGGGTGGATCCTACTGGACGTCCTCCCGTGCCGATACCTTTCGCGTACTCTTTCGTACCGGGAATCCACACATTTTTCGCATGGATGATGCGTTGCACTTCCAGTTTGATTTTGTGGAAGGTGCACGTTTGGGATGTCTCTGTGGCCTGGATCGCCGTATCGCAGCGCCCAAACTTTTCCCACTGGGTTTCTACTGATTTTTTCATTGCGTATTACTTGATTGATTTTGGAAATCGATTACTGAGTGCTTGTTCGCTTATTCGGGGCTTATATAGTCCAAACTCTCCTCATTTACTTTTCCCTCCTAGTCATCAGGTGTGTGCTGATTGGTGATATTCCTCGTATGATTTTTCTCGGGGGAAATTTTCCCCTTTTTCAATTTCGCCTATTCCCTTATCCGTATTTCTTATTGCCGGTATTTGCGTACGTCGGTACTTCTTAATCTTGCTGGCGTGAAATCTTCCTCGTTCTCTTCCGCTTGCGGGGTCTATGAGTAGGTATGTCGCTTCCCCAACCTTTGTTTTGATTGGGTATGGTCCCTCATACACTGAGAAAAATTTTGCGATTTGATTGTGTGTGGTGTCCGACACGTTGTTCGCTTTGACTAATACTTCCTCGTCCTCGCTGAAAGCGATATTATTTCGCGTAGTATTATATCGTTGCGCTCTTTTTTGGCCCTTTCTCCTAATCCTTTCCTGTGCCAGACATATTTTTGTTTCGTATGGCGTCTCTCCCTCTCGGGGGACCGTTTTTATCCATTTCGTCTATGCTCGGGTTGGCTTCGTGTTAAGATGCAATTCTATTGGTGTCATCTCGGTGGTTTCGTGATGCGTTTCATTTATGCAATTTTGTATTATGTTGACGTACGATGCCCATCCGCTATGTTTCTCCCCCACGAGTGTTCGGAAGAACCGTCCGAGCTCCCGATTGACTCTTTCCACGATATTTCCTTGGGGGTGTCGTATTGATGAAAATACCAGTTCGACCCCTTTTTCTTTTAAGGTGCGTTCCCATTCGCTGGCCGTAAATTGCGTGCCGTGATCGCACTGAATTCTGCGTGGTTTCCCATATTTTTCGCAGTAATCTCCGAAGATTTTTCGGATCGTGGTTGCTGTGTTTGCCCTTTTGATAGGATAGAGCACCACGAATTTGCTAAATGCATCGATTGTAACGAGGATGTGCTTTACCCCTCCTTTTGATGTCGGTAGGGGCCCGTAGAAATCGATCGATAATAGATCTCCCGGTTTTGTTGGGATAATATTTTGCATGTGCGCCTGACATGCTTGCGTAGGGTATTTATTTCGCTGACATGCGTCACACATGGAAATCCATTTGTTCACATTATGTCGTAGGCCGATCATAGTAAATTCTTCCGTTAGGATGCGGTAGATTTTTCTTGCCCCTACGTGTCCGTAGATTTCGTGTAATTCCATCGTTAATTTTTGAGCGAGCGTTTTCGGGATCACAATTTTTTTGTGTCCCTGTCGGTCGGACTTGCATAATTTCCCATCCCACAGTGAGTAATTTTTCACTCCTTTGGTGTCAGGACTTTTCTTGATTTTGCTAATTATGTTGGCCAACCGGTCCTCCTCAGCCTGTCGTAGTCCAATTATTTTTAATTCTTGCAGTATTTCGTCATTGGGGTTTTTTGTAAGAATTGAGGCGATCGTAATCTCCTCGTCTCTGGTCGGGGCTTCGTATTCTGTTGCCCCGTGGCTCCGGCTGAGTATGTCCGCAACTGTATTCTGTTTACCTTTAATATGTTCGAGCTCTAAGTCGTAATCTTGGATTGCTAATATCCATCTTCGTAGTCGTGCATTCGAAAACCGACTTGATTTTATAAACGTCAATGCATGGTGATCTGTTCTCACGATTGTTTTCGCGCCCCGCAGGTATGTGTGCAGTTTCGCCAATGCCCATACTATGGCTAAGAACTCCTTTTCTGTGGCGAAGTACCCTATCTCGGCTCCTTTCAAGGTGCAGCTGATAAAAGTTATCACTTCTTCATCTCCTTTGTCGTTACGCTGTGATAGCACGGCGCCCAGTGCAATATCGCTTGCATCTGTTGTGAGGATGTAGGGTTTCTGGGGGTCGGGGTGTGCCAAGATTATTGTCTCGACGAATAAAGTCTTTATTTTCTCGAAAGCCGTTTGATGCGCCTCCTTCCACTCATACTTTGTTTCCTTTTTGAGGAGAGTTAATAGAGGTGTAATTTCGTGGGCGTAGTTTTGTGCGAATTTTGCGTAGAAATTTATAAAGCCGAGAAATCCCCTCAGTTGTTTAATATTTTTTGGTCTCGGGTATTCTCGTATAATTCTTATTTTATCCATCTGTGCTTTTAAGCCTTTGGTTGTCAGAGTGTGTCCGAGAAAATCTGTTTCCTCTTTTACGAATTCTGATTTTTTGAAGCTCAGAGTCATATTATGTTCTTCGAACTTTTGTAATAGAACTTCGAGGTGCTGTAGGTGTTCCTCGAAATCCCGAGAGAGGACGAGTAGATCGTCGACGAAGTTGATAACGAAGTCGCCGACGTCTTGCAGGATAGCGCTTAGGCCTCTAATGAGCGCCGCACTGCTGGTTTTCAAACCGAAGGGTGTTACGTTAAATTCGTAGCATTTTCCTTCAACTAAGAAAGCCGTGTATTGTTTGCTTGTCTCCGCAAGCGGTATCTGCCAAAAACTGCTGGTCAGATCCAGGCTGCTTATCAGTCGGGCTGATTTGCATCTTTGTAGAATCTCCTCGATGCCTGTTGGTGATTCGTGGTCATCGATTAATTTTTCATTTAATTTTCTGGCATCCAAACATAGCCGTATTGAACCGTCCTTTTTCACCACGGTTACTATGGGGTTGATATAAGGACTTTTGGATCTACGGATAATACCATGTTGCATCATTCTCTTCAGCTCGGCTTGAACCTTGTCTCGATGCTTCATTGGAATTGGGTAAGGTCTGATGAAAAATGGCTCTTCGTCTTTCAATTTTAGCTCGTGTTCTTGGGTTTTTAGCAGGCCCGGCTTTTTCTGAAATACCCCGCGATATTTTTTGATCAGGTATTTCAACTGGGTGCGTTGCCCGTCGTTTATTTCGGTGCAACCGTTGATTTTTCTTTCAACCTCTTCGCGAGTAAGTTCATAGGAATCTTCCTCGTTCTCCTCCTCCACATCTGCCCCTTTTATTTCTAGCGTGTGGTGTTCACAGTTCGTTTTTGCTGTTGGTGGACGTTTACAATCCACTTGGGTATTCTGATGCCCCTTGAAAACGAGAGTGCTTTTTTCAGTGTCGATAATCATCCTCATTTTCTTCTGGGCATCATATCCTAGTATGCAATCCCGCACTAGCTTCGGGATCACGAGGTAAATTATTTGTTCTGAGACCGGACCTATTTTTGTTGTCATCAGAATCTGTATTTTTAATTTCGCGGATTTATCACCCGTCGCTCCTTTTACTACTTTTCCTGCTATAGGTAACGTAGGATATTCCTTAAATCTTTTCATGTTGGTCTCATAGAATTCGTTTGATATGCATGATACTTCGCTCCCCGTATCAACGAGTGCTTTTACTGGTATGCCGCCGAGGATAATTTCTGCTTCGGGACATGTGCATTCTGTTGACAGGGTTTCTCTTTCTTCCATGTCATTCATAAGTTCCTCTCTTGGATCTCCGAATATTGTAGCTATTACAGTTGTATCTCGGTTTCCTTTTTCCTCATTTATCGCTGCACCTTGCTGATTAGGTTTGTATTTTGTTAATGTGCATGGTGCAGCGTTTATTCGTTTCCCGACTGCTGTTCGAGAGTTAGGTCCGTATCTTCAACGTCCTGCATCTCGATTACGTTTATGTTTCTTTGCGGGCCTCGTTTCTGCCACGTTGGTTGTTCGTTTGTTTGCTGGGCTGCTGGTTGTCGCCACGATACGTTTCGATCGTGGGTACTGTCCCTTTTATCCTGTGGATAATTGTTTGGGGCATTTCTGCTTGGTCCTTCTCTGGGTCCTCCATTATTTCTCCACTCGTTATAGTTTCTTTGGCCGGTTGGCGGCTGATTTCGTTCTTGGGCTACGTCTGCTATTGGGCCTTGCCTCGGAGTTTTCCGAGTAGCCGTCTCGCTGTCGAAATCTTCCAGTAATTCGAATAGTTTACTGCGATTTTGAATGCCTTGCCCCTTGATCGCGAATCGAATCTCTCGATCAAAGTGATTGCATAACTTTCGGATGATCTCCCCATCCGTATGATTGTTTCCCAGGTCCTTGGCGATACTGAAAATATGCGTTGCATATTCTGTCCTGGTCATTTTTCCATTTCCGTCGAAAGAACCAAATTTGATCTTTCGGCGCAGGCCGTCCTGGATTGTTGCATTCCAGAATCGTTCCTTGAATTTTGTCGAAAAGTCTTCAAAACTCCTCACGCTGTTTTCCATAAGGTACCACCACTCTTTAGCGGTTCCCTCCAACGTTTGTGAAATGAGATATACCAGCTCTCTTATATCAGGGTTCGTGACGTCCACATAA
This sequence comes from Athalia circularis, assembly GCA_963978495.1. Taxonomy (NCBI): domain Eukaryota; kingdom Metazoa; phylum Arthropoda; class Insecta; order Hymenoptera; family Athaliidae; genus Athalia; species Athalia circularis. Next base: position 22,469,177 of record OZ021701.1, read on the forward strand.
TGTTGCAGTTCCGTCAGGAATTTTACTGGCTTGTCTCTCGGGTCGCCCCTAAATGTGGGAGGTTTGAAACTCAGTCTGAACTGTGCCCCCGCTGTGGCATTGAGGAAATTGGTTCCTCCCATTGTTGTCCGCCTCGTTGCACTTTGCGACTGCCTTATGGTTTCTCCGATTTGGGCTTGCAGATTTGTGATAATTTCCTGTTGGTTTTTTAGCTCAGGAATTACGTAATCCATCATCTGTCTTTGGATTTGGATCATGACTTCACCTTCATGATCGATATCCTCAGTTACCGATCGCACTCGTGTTTCTAGTACGATGTTTCTTTCGTCAATTTTCGTGGGCTCCTCTGAACAATAATCTGGAACCGCAGTGGACCAGAATATTAAGCGACCAGGGTTCTGAGGTGCAGAAGACGATTGAATAACCACTCAGAACCGCAGTGGACTGAGCGTTAAGCAACCAGAATCCCGGGGAGAAGGCAGAAAACGATTGAATAATAACTTGGAACCGCAGTGGACCAAGCTTTAAGCAACCAGAGTTCCGGGGTGCAGAACACGATTGAATAACCACTCAGAACCGCAATGGACTGAGCGTTAAGCAACCAGAGTTCCAGGGAGGAGCTAGAAAACGATTGAACAATAACTTAGAACCGCAGTGGACCGCAGCATTAAGCGACCAGAATTCCTTAGGGTTGGGGGTAGAAAATGAGTGGGTATCGGTTAGGAGTCGTCGGGAATCGAAGGATTGTGCGTCCAGAATCTCGGGTAGGATGCTGAAAACGATTGAATAATGACTTAGAACCGCAGTGGACTAAGCATTAAGCGACCAGAATTCCTTTAGGATGGGATGTTGAAAACGATTGAGTAATAGTTTGGAACCGCAATGGACCAAATATTAAACAACCAGAATTCGAAATGGACAAGGAATGTGTTGCGACGGTTTTGCACAAAATGTTTAGGCGGCGTAATTTTACAAAATAAATCTCTGATTTTTAATATCGTTATTTGGTGATCTTTGTACAATGAAAATGATCGTTTGACTAGTAGTGGCTCGCTGGCCGTTTGAGTACCAAAAGGTAATTGCTCAAATTGAAGAAAATTGTTTTATGATTGTTAATTGATCAAAATAATGTTTTTTCAAGAATAATATGTCTGGCGTCGATGCCGTAATGGAAATAATAATGAAGAGCGATTTTGGCTATGATTTCTCTTGGAAGGCTGAGCCTTGAATGAAGTTTTGCGTCTCTGCGACTTTTAGATAATTTTTCTAAGTTTTTGATAATAATAATGAAGAGCGATTTTATCAGTGGTTTCTCTTCACAGGCTGAGCCTGGAATGAACTGGCGGTCACTGAACGGCCGCGCTTTTATACTATTCTGGAAACTAATCCCATTTGTTCTATCACCTTCTATGATGTCCATTTTTGGTAATTTTGATATTAGAACATTTTGTTATTTAAGGAATAATTTTCTATACCACTGGACTTCCTTTGTACCTGTTTAGAATTTTTGATTTGAACAATTGTTGGTTAAAATTGCAATGTTCTATGAGCTTCCATGATGTCCAAAAGTGCTTAAATGTTAATACATTTTTCGGGATTTTCGGTGATGCCGAGAGAAGTTATCTAGCTAGGTTTTGTACGGACTAGTTTTTCTAATTAATTCAATTTATTGCTAATATTTCTCACTTTTCTTTCTCTTTGCTCGGTGGTTTCGAGGGTTTGTGAGTGTGCGTGTTCGCGCTAGAAAATCCGTGTTAATCCGCTAGGTTTGTATTGGGCTCGAACTAATACATGAGCGTTTTATACGTCTCAGTGTACTTACTTTATCCGCAGCTAATGATGCCTTCCAGAATTTTCACAATTTTTACACTTTTTGTATTTTCACAAGGTAACAACGTATTTTTAACAGCATACAACTAGCCCACGCGGGTAGCGGCACGTGCCTAGCGTTGATGGCGTCGTAGGGAGAGGACGCCGGCAACGTCCTGTCGGTCCGAAGCGCGAGTGCAGAATGGACGATGCAGAGCCGACTTCATCGGAACACGCACGAAGGCTGTTTACGCTCACGGTTCGGGGGTTCGGGGACTACACTGTCCCTGTCGAATAGATAGGAAACACGAAAGAGACAGAGGCAAATGCTGCACGGAACATCGTGTGATGCATTTTGCAGTCCGAAGGAGTTATTTTTTCGTACTTCATTTAGGATTATGGTCAATCTCCTCTGAGCAGAAAAAATAAAAATATAATTCAAAATGATTCTGAAGATTCTATCTCAAATGACGATATTACCAAATCCATGCCTAGATTCTTAGATATTACGTCATTATGTATATATGTGCATGTAAAAAAAAATTGCAGGCAGAAAACCATTGCCCTCCACAATATTTGTTGCGAAAAATGAATTTTTTTCAACACGTGCATGAAATCGGCCCTTTTTCTCGCATGTAAAGTGAATGGGAAACTGCTGATTTCTAGCGTGGACTTCATTACCTCCCTAGAGAGGTAATGAACTCTTTTTCGAAATTTCAAACATCCACTTTACATGCCCGAAAAAGGGCCTATACCTGCACTTGTTGAAAAAAGCACGGTGTGAATCAAGGAGGGAAGGGCAATTTCGGGCGCCTTCGACTCGTGCACCATCATCTAACCCTCGCTAGAAATGGCCCATTTTCCCCCTCGTAGTACAATGTACTATTTACGAAGGAGAGTAAACTAAAAAATTTTATGGGTCGCACCCTTGTGCTAAAATTTGAATAAAATTTACTGGAATTCCGGTGTTTTTTTTTTTTTTTTTTTAACAGTCCTCACTTTGTTTTGTACACAATTTTCAATTAGAAAATTCCTTTGTGTTCGAGAAAAAATATACGGTAAATAATACTCGCTGCCGCAACAATATCAAAACTACCACCCTGTAATGTCATCAGTGCTTGAACAGCATTCCGCTTTGTTTATTCAAGCAATGTACGCTAGCTAGCTAGTGTAATGCTAGCGTACTACATTACCTTCAATGTAGCAATTTCACATGGCTGTAAAAAATGTAACGCAACGCAATTTTGTTATTTGTTCATAGAACCATTTTATGGCTAAATTTGAAATATGAGGATTGTTGCCATAGCAACGACTAGCTAGCAATACCGACATATCACGTGTAGGTACGAATCAAGAGACTCGGTAGAGTCTCGCGCCAAGTACATTAAAAAGAACGGGCGGACTACCGAGTATCTATACAGTTAAGAGATAGGAAAGCGCTGTACGGCCGACTGTTTTATTCGGTATCCCCCAAATCATAAGCTTTTCGGGAAATTTGAATGCACTTTCGCAATATAAATCGCGGTTTCGGGTTCGTTTGAGCCTAATTTCAATAACTTTGATGTTCGGAGAGATGTGATCTCATGATAGTTATCGACGCTTGAGCCCGTTTTATGATCAAATATTTTTCACCGTCGTCGTCTCCGGACGCTTTTTCTCCTTAGCTCTATTGCTATGAATCGTAGTGCAGTATATAACGCAAACTCGATTTTCGCTGAGGTTCAAACTGCAGACACATGGGCGTGACCATCGCTTTCGTCGTCTCGTTATTTTCTAGGGACTCTTTAGGGACTGTAGTCGTCTCTACTGTACCACTAGAGTCCTGTCGTCATTCCGCATGTCTTTACGATCACCTCCTTGCGATCACAACCACCGGCCAAACTCGATGACGGCATACGATAAATGTTTATTATGGAAACGGTGTTAAGGTTTTTGAATGATATAAACATGGATAGTTTTCGGTAACTTGTAACAGTACGAAGCGTTTGCCCACTTTAATATGATTGACATCAACGAATTCAAATTTCTGAATCCGTTTGCTAAAATGTTATGAACTAGACTCGATAGCTCCGCAGTGACAGCCACATGAGGTTATGCTATAAATTAAGTTTCTAGCTACTATTATAACAACGATGTAGCAATTATCGCTGTATGCATACGTATGTATGCGGATGAAAAGTATCAAAGCGTCAGAAGATTCGATATTATTAACAATAAGTTAATTGTTGATTTGACGTAACTGTAATTGAGGAAATCTGATAAACATAACCCGTGTTAATGGTTCGAAGAAATCAATTGTTTCATTTAGTGCAGTGTGCAGATTAAAGAATAATACGGGAGCGATGTTCAAGTTATTGACAATTTCTGATCGAATGGATCGTGGATTGTGCAACATGGAGTTTGGTCAAAGAAATCTGAACAAAGAAGTGAAATGCAATCTTGCTGAGAAAATCCATGATTACTTTGTACAGTGCAGACCAAAAAATATCGGGTTAAGCGTTTTAATTAATAATAATCATTTGATCAGCAGGCAAAACAGTTCAGTCCTTTGAAGTTGGAATTTCACATCTGTAAGCAGCCCGCTCTAGTGGTGGTGTATGTGCAGTTGTTCCTACAAAAGTCACTCATTACAGCTATGTTGTGGAAGAGAAATTGTAACAAAAATTAAAATCATTCATTAGTATCTGGTATGAGATAGGCATTGAGAGTGAGACTAGCTGTGATTTCAGTGACGACAGGTGAATTCCATTTTTTAACGATGACACTGTTTAGGCTTCAGATTTGGTTGATTGGGTAGATGATGTGGCTTTGTATCTTGATGTCAAGTTTAGGAGTCTCTGTGAGTGAGTTCTTGTACACATAGCTATAGTCATGTGTCTCAACTAAGTTATGCATATTTCAATAAAGTTGTCATTCAGATCAATATGTAAGTGAGATCTTTGGTTCATCTACACCCGTCAGTGGTATCTATTATCGAGCAAGGAAGAATATCGACTGGCAGAAATACTATAACTGCTAGCCAACTATATCACCATTAACTAAAAAAGTACCAGAACCTTGACCTTCATCAGGTGATTTTGCAATAAATGTGTTCAATGATAAAAGTTACTATTATTTTGTAATAAATAAAGATGAATTACATTGAGTCATCACGTGTTTCGATATATTTCATAATTACTTCTATGCATTCGAATAAATAGAAACAAAAAACTTTCTTTCAAAAAGTAGTGAAATCCCGACAAAGCACCTCAGGTGCAAAAAACCTCGCCAAGTACATTAATTTTTCGAAATCAATCGCCACCAAAAGTCGTTCCCCAAGAATAACCGCAAAATTGAATTCTGAAAAAAATAGATCCAAATCAATCATTGTGCCAAGTACATGTAACTGCACCATGCATAGGAGTACTAGAGAAGACTGATAAAAATACAACAAACCGAATTGCCAATTGGAAGAATATAAAGTTGGGGAAAAAATCAATGAAAAAAAAAAATTAAATTAAATTAAAAAAAAAATAAATAAAAAAAAAAATTGGAGGTAGTGGGACTTGGCGGGCTTTTTGGAAAAAAATACAGAATTCTTGTATAGCAGAATGACATTAGCCCGCCAAGGACCACGTACTCCAATTTTTTTTTTTATTTATTTTTTTTTTAATTTAATTTAATTCCTTTTTTTTCATTGATTTTTTCCCCAACTTTATATTCTTCCAATTGGCAATTCGGTTTGTTGTATTTTTATCAGTCTTCTCTAGTACTCCTATGCATGGTGCAGTTACATGTACTTGGCACAATGATTGATTTGGATCTATTTTTTTCAGAATTCAATTTTGCGGTTATTCTTGGGGAACGACTTTTGGTGGCGATTGATTTCGAAAAATTAATGTACTTGGCGAGGTTTTTTGCACCTGAGGTGCTTTGTCGGGATATTAATTACTCGAGCAATGCGCAACGTATGCACAGCAATATTATAATTGCAATTCAATTAAAGCTCTTGCTGAAACGTTAACATTGCTCCCTGTGTTACAAACTATTTTTGCCAGAGCAATCTCAACAGGTTGCGATGAATATAATTTTATTGGATTCGTTTTTTGGTGCTAGAGCACCAATATAGCTGAGCCTGCAATGTGGTTATTGCTGCCATGAGGACAGCTATTCAGCAACAATGGCATTGTACTAGCACCCATATTTATTAATTACCTGAGCGATAATACATGCAGCTACAGCAATATTTTTTCAGCAGTCTATATTTTGCTCTCAATACCATGCTGATTTTTTTCCGTGTAGCATATATATATTGGAATAAGGAAAATATTCTACATATATTGAACGTACTAAGTATATACCTTCAAAATGAATAATCTTGGCATTAACGTGATATTTTATTGTTTACAAAGATAACGAAAGAAAGCTAAAAAACCGGCGCAGCAGGGAGGAGCGGCGGACTTACGCCGAGGCGGCGGTCGGGGTGGCGGGCCCCTCCACCCCGCGGCATCAACCCCCGACCCCCGCGCCGTCACCATCACCGGTGCAAGACGTACGTAACATATCTTGAATGTTCATACACAAATTTTTGTTTATACCGAATCCAATTCAACACTTCGATCGTGAATTCATTTTGAAAAAGATACTACATTTTTTTTTATCAAAAATTGTGGCAGTTCCCCCTATGATCATTCCTATCACAGAAAACTTGTCGGTTTGACCACCACACATGAAATTTATCTATTGTCGGAGGCTATAGTTTTGCTATTTTCTATCACACCAACTTGACACAAATTTATGTAAAAGGGAAGGTGGGCCGATGTTTTTCAAATCGATGGAAAAGGACTTCAACTATCATTGTGGATCTGAATTTCTTCTTTTTTTTTTTAATAATTTCAAAGAAATATAGGTGGTGATAACTTTAAATGTTAGCGTAATTGTAATTATTATTATACAATAATATACTTTTCAATTTGTTTTTTCTCATAGTAAATGAAAATCTTCCTCATTTGCTTCAAATGGATATTAGAGGAATAATTTCCATGATACTTGAGTTTCACGAAGCTCGGGCTTTCCTTAAGTACCCCGTATTGCCCCACGTTCCCCTATATACATAATCAAGCATACTAGCAAATTTAATATGGTAGTACGAACACTCCTGATCCATATTTCACATATTTCATATATTAAAACAAACGTTCCAACATACCATAGAGCATACTGTGAATTGAAACACTAGTCCAAGTCAATAGAACTATTTAAATTGGAAATACATTGTATGATAGAAAGTTTTTGATTGTGTTATCGCTACTTCAAATTATAATTGATATTTATGATCATTCACAGAACATGATGGCCGTGATGATGGCGGAGCTGGCCGAGCTGAGGGACCTACGTGAAGTTGGCCGAGCAACTTGAGCTTTTTTTAATTTCGACTTTACCAATGGTTTGGTGGTTGATCGGTGGTGATTGGTAGCCTAACAAAATCGTTTGGTAGTCAATAGTTTATTTGATATCGAATAAACAAATTTAGGTGTGATGTTGACCGATTTTTTTTTATTTTCACTCCAATTAAGCTCGTTAGGGACTTCATCGACGCGCAATCGTTTGGTGGTCACGTTAAGCCCAATTAGAACGATTCGTAGTACACTCTTTGGCTGGAAAGCCCAAAAAACCGAATCGAATAATAGACATAGGGTTTTTCCGTTAGATCTCAGAAATTCCCCAGATCCAGGCAATTTCCCCAGGATCTGGTGAATTTCTCCTGGAGCAATTAAAAGCTTTCTAACTAACCTAAAAGTGACAGCACGTCAACATTCATGTTTCAAAACTTCCAATGCTTGTTTGATATTATTTACTTAAAAATTTCCGACATCGTTGAAATACAAATCAAGCAGTTGTCAGGATGCCGCCAAAAAAAGGTTCAGCGCCGAGGAAGAAACCGGTAAAAACAAAAAAAGAAAGTAATCGAGGTGAGTTTGCAAACTTTTACTTATTGTTAGAAGAAATGAAGGCTTTGCTAATACTTGTTACATACAACTGCACGTTGACAATATAATTTGTCCAACATCTAACATCTGTTCGTTTTTACTTTTCCAAACTTTTGAACGATACCTCTGTATTCACTTTTACCAATTTTTGGTAACTTTTACTCTTTTTGTTTTTACCGGTTTCTTCCTCGGCACTGGACCTTTTTTTGGCGGCATCCTGACAACTGCTTGATTTGTATTTCAACGATGTCGGAAATTTTTAAGTAAATAATATCAAACAAGCATTGGAAGTTTTGAAACATGAATGTTGACGTGCTGTCACTTTTAGGTTAGTTAGAAAGCTTTTAATTGCTCCAGGAGAAATTCACCAGATCCTGGGGAAATTGCCTGGATCTGGGGAATTTCTGAGATCTAACGGAAAAACCCTATGTCTATTATTCGATTCGGTTTTTTGGGCTTTCCAGCCAAAGAGTGTACTACGAATCGTTCTAATTGGGCTTAACGTGACCACCAAACGATTGCGCGTCGATGAAGTCCCTAACGAGCTTAATTGGAGTGAAAATAAAAAAAAATCGGCCAACATCACACCTAAATTTGTTTATTCGATATCAAATAAACTATTGACTACCAAACGATCTTATTAGGCTACCAATCACCACCGATCAACCACCAAACGATTGGTAAAGTCGAAATTAAAAAAAGCTCAAGTTGCTCGGCCAACTTCACGTAGGTAGCTGAGGGCTGTGGTGGTGGGGCTGCAGCAGCAGCTGCCACCTTCGCAGCAGCCACCACAGCCCGAGGTCCAGCAGGAGGTAGTACTTGATAAAGAAAAGGAGAAGGAAAAGGAAAAAGAAAAGGAAAAGGAGCAGGAAAAGGAAAAGGAAGAGGAGAAGGAAAAGGAAGAGGGAAAGGCAAAGAAAGAGGAAAAAGCAAATGTGCGAAAGAAAAAAAAAAGAAACAACCGCCGCGGGCGGAGTGGCAACCGCGGGCGGGGGGCAATCGAGCACCCGCCATCTACCAGTATTATTATTACGGGTAGTTATGACTGGCAGATGGCGGGCCCGCGCACTGCTGGCCCTAAAAGATTAATAAAAAAATAAACAAAATAAACTGCTTGTATTCGTTCTTTCCCTTCCACCATAAAGATAGTACGATAGTAGTTCTAATGCATCTGTTGTCTGAATTATGAATACCAATCATTATCTTGTTGTAAATAGTGAACATAAGTAGTTCAAGCCATTTAAAATACCGTTGTGATTTGTAAATTCGCACTCTTCAAAGATCATCTCAATGTTAGTTTTTCAAGTAATTGTAGAGGGAAAAACTTGTAATTTTGGTCATCGGTTTCATTAGGCAATTGTCAGTAAGGTCAAAGATGTAGTGTGGTGATTTCATTTGATAGGGGGGTTCACTTTTGATGGTTCACGGATTTGCCTCTCACAGGGGCACACATTTGTATCACCTATTGAACGATAGAAATAGAAACCTTGTCAGAACGTTAGAACCTTGGATATATTATCTATATTACAAACATAGATATATTGAACAAAACCTTCTCATAGGCCGTGTATTATGTTCCGCTACCGTCATAGATGTGTTCAATATATCTATGCTATCATAGATATGTTTAATACATCTAGGTTACTACTAAGCTGTACACCTTCGAAGTATTAGGTATCTTCGAAAGGAGGAAGATGTTCATTTTCAATTTCAATGGAAATTCGAGGTACGGTATTATAAGGATTTTGAAAATTGTTGCAGTATAGATATGTCGATTGCAACATGTTTTCTTCGTGTTTATACTTGGGGTCTAGCGATTTTTTTTACATTATTCGAGTACAACGTTTTAGAACAAAAAAAAAATTAGATCAATGGTATATCTGTGATGAACTTGATACTGGAAAATAAGTTTTTTTTAGATCATATCGTAATTCTGGGTTTAAATGCTAAAAGGATCTGAAATATTCTTTTTTAATTAGAAATTGATCAACCATACGGATAAGGGTAGCCCAACAAAAATTAATATTTTTCTTTCAGCGTCTTCTATGAAAACATGTCATACATGTTTCAAGAGCCCCCTCCAAAGAGCAGCACGTCAAAAAAATTTTTAGGGGTCACTCAAGATTTTAAACAATTTCCACAATCAGCAATAAAAAATTTAATTTTTTTTCTCACTATTCTATTGTTTTCTGTGTTAAAAATGTTCTACAGATTCTGCAAATATCAAGTCAACGTTTTTATTTCTGAAAGTTACTCAAAATTTTGTAACTTACAAAGTAAAGTACTTAAAATGTTTTCGAGCGATCTTTAAATCTAGATATTAACGTACTTTCAAGTTTATGTTTTGAAGTTGATATACAAGAAAAAAATAAAGCACAAGCATAGATATATCGAAATATCTATTTTTAAAATAAATTAGATTCAATATATCTATAATACAACTCAATATATCTATAATATAACACAGATAAAATTTGAAGTTCAATATATCTATGGTATTATCATGTGTTATTGAATTCTCCTTTCATGATTCTGCAACTTTTGTTCCAGACATTTTGCAAAAAAATCCTCAGGTTTTGCAGCATACCTGTATATGCCTGTATTGCCTGTATCAAAGCCTGTATCTGACCATATCCAACGTTAAAAATTTATAGATACCGTGTATAACGTGGCTACTTTCGCTCGGTCACATATCTGTCGGTCAAGTCGAACAGTTTCATTGAATGGTTTTATCGATCGGTCTAAAAAAACATAGGGTAACAGATCATTCTGTACGCAAAACAGCGTCCTGAAGCGAAATCTTCAAATTGCGACGAATCGCCGAGCGCGCCGTCTACATTTAATCGCAGACACTACAATTCGGCGCCATCTTGTCCGATTTAGTTCAATATATCTATGCTGCTAGGTTATGTTCCTATGGAATATACGAAATTGATGGTGTTATGCGCCATCAAGCTGTTACGTCCCAATAGCATGCAGCAGCGCTCTCTTTCAGATTAATCAGACACGACATGTAATTACTATCAAGTCTCTATAATTCTCTTGACTTATATTATTTCAACTATATTACGAGTACTTCAGAATACCCTAGCTTAAACAAAACTCATGAAAACCCAATATCCTGTAATATAAACATTTCCCATGGTCCAGCACATATTTTTTCCAAGACATAAACAACATGGCCAGTCAATAGTGGAGCGATGCAACTGCATGTGCAACCACTTGAGATGACCGTAACAGTTAAAATACTAGGAAAAACCATCAAAAAGCACACCCCAAATCCTGAAAAACCAGCGAACGAAATTCAAATCCCAAAAAACGGAAAACACCCATCACCCGCATCCTAGATAACTCTCGCCAACGCTCGGACGTAAGGGTCCATCCCTCAGCCCTCGCGTTGTCCCAATCACAGCATCCCTTTGCACAGCATCTTTTACAAAAGACCCAAATCAACCAATAGTAGATTTCCGCGCCCACGCGGTTATCTGAAATTCAACCCCTCCAGAAACCTCCCCAAAATCACTCTCTTAAAAACCCGAATTCAGCAGATCTCGCTCTCAGACTCCGTCCGAAATTCAGACTACATCATACTCTCGAAGTAAAAGTGCAATTATTATTTCACTTACCTATTTCATCCAAACCTTATTGAGTTTTATAAATTAACTTGACATCGAATAAAAACATATTTGTTAAACCTGATTAGAATTGTCTAAAATTATCAATTATTTTCGTAATTGATAATACTTATTTGTGAAAACAATTAATAAACTTTGTTTGTTCAATAAACCTCACCGTCATTTATTTCAACTGCGCATAGCAGTGGCTGGTAAAATCCCAATCTAACTACGGTAACGTGGTGAACGTATCGACCAGGGAATCAACGATCGAAGACTCACAAGGTGAAAAGGAAAAGATATTTTTCCCAACAATTCACGCCCGAACTCAGTCGATGAACTCGGTCATCATTTTGATATTCTCAAGACGTAACACAGCGGTGAGCAGAGGCGCCTCGTTATTGAGGCCCCTGTATTACCGCACCGTACGGGGACCCGCACGAGGCGCTTTGATCACTCGATATGCCTCTTAACAATAAACGAGACGCATAAGAAGCGTCGACCGGACGTAATAAAATATTATCTGTCGATAGTATACATAGAAACATGACTGATGTTTTTATTTGTGTTAAGGAAATAAAAAAGCGAATGAAATGGGATAAAATGATCTCCGCCGATGTTTTTATTTGTGTCAGAGAAATCTGGAAGTAAATTAAATCCCCCAGAATGAACCGACAGTGCAGAAAATTCGCCAAGTAAATTGAATGTCCAGGAATAACTACTACCCAAATATCTTTGATGAAAAAAAAAACAAAAATTCAGTATTGATTGGAAAAAAAAAGATCCGAAAGATAGATCAGATCAGCTTGCAAAATCGTGTTCCTTGGGCCATAACACTTCAGAAAAGTGTCCTTCAATCGATTTCAAGAATCCATCATTTTTGAGTGGGAAATCGCGATAATCCGAAGGGCAGACCTATCAGATTAGGACGATTTTGGAGTCGAGAAAACAGGTTGACCAAATTCATTCGTAGAACACTCTTTTGACGTGTTTTGACCTGAGGAACACGAATCCATTGACCAAATTGAGCAACAAATAAAATCCGTTGGAATATCTTCATTTTTTTACTTTTCACAGCAAAAAAATAGGAATAACTCAATGAATTTATTAGATAGATCACTTCAGCTTGCAGAATCGTGTTCCTGGGGTCAAAACACTTCAGAAAAGTGTCCTCCAAACGATTTCACGAATCCATCATTTTTGAGTGAGAAATTGCGACAATCCAAAGGGCCGGACCTGTCGAATTTGGACGATTTTGAAGTCGAAAAAAAAGTTTTACCGAAATAATTCATATGACACTCATTTTACGTGTTTTGACGTGGGGAACACGAATCCATCAAGCAAATTAAGCTGCGAATGAATCCTATTGGAATATCTCTATTTTTTCACTATTCACAGCACAAAATCAGGAATAACTCGATGGAATTATTAGATAGATGAATTCAGCTTGCAGAATCGTGTTCCTGGGGTGAAAACACCTTAAAAAAGTGTCCTACGAACGATTTTGGAAATCCGTTATTTTCGGGTGGAAAATCGCGATAATCCGAAGGGCCAGACCTGTCAAATTTGGACGATTTTAAAGTCGAAGAGAAAGTTCTACCGAAATAATTCGTAGGACACTTTTTTCACGTGTTTTGACGTGAGGAACACTAATCTATTGAGCAAATTGAGCTACGAATAAATTCCATCGGAATATATTCATTTTTTCACTTTTTACAGCACAAAATTAGGAATAACTCGATGAATTTATTCGATAGATTTCAGCTTGCAGAATCGTGTTCCTGGGGTCACAACACTTCAGAAAAGTGTCCTTCAAACGATTTCGAGAATCTATCATTTTTGGGTGAGAAGTCGCGATAATCCAAAGGGCCAGACCTGTCAAATTTCGACGATTTGGAAGTCGGAAGGAAAATTTTCACCGAAATAATTCGTAAGACACTTTTTTCACGTGTTATGACCTGAGAAACACGAATCCATTGAGCAAATGGAGCTACGACTGAATCCTCATGAAATTTCTCCATTTTTTCACTTTTCACAGCGAAAAATCGAGGACAACTCGAAAAATTTCATAGATAGATCAATTCGGCTTGCGAAATCGTGTTCCTGGGGTCAAAACATTCCGGAAAAGTGTCCTACGAACGATTCCGAGAATCCATCATTTTTGGGTGAGAAGTCGCGATAATCCAAAGGGCCAGACCTGTCAAATTTAGACGATTTTGGAGTCGAAAAAAAAGTTCGACTGAAATAATTCGTAGGACACTTTTTTCACGTGTTTTGACGTGAGGAACACGAATCTTTTGAGCAAATTGAGCTGCGAATGAATTCCATTCGAATATCTTCATTTTTCCACTTTTCACAGCACAAAATGAGGAATAACTCAATGAATTTATTGGATAGATGGATTTAGCTTGCAGAATCGTGTTTCTGGGGCCAAAACACTTCGGAAAAAAGTCCTTCGAACGATTTCGAGAACCCGTCATTTTCGATTGAAAAATCGCCATAATCCAAAGGGCCAGACCTGTCGAATTAAGATGATTCTAAAGTCGAAATAAAAGTTCCACCAAAATAATTCGTCGGACACTTTCTTCTCGTATTTTGACGTGAGGAACACGAATCTATTAGGCAAATTAAGCTACAAATAAATTCCAATGCAAAAAAGTTCGCCAAGTACATTAAATGTTCAGGAATAACTACTACCTAAATATCTTTGATGAAGAGAAAAACAAGAATTCATTATTAATTGGAAAAAAAGGATCCAAATCAATTATTGTGCCAAGTACATGCAACTTCGCATCATGCATAGACGTTCTAGAAAAGACTGAAATAAACATACAACGAACAATATTACCGAGTGTAAGAAAATAGAATTGGGTAATACATCAATGAAATTCAATTCAAAGAATTTAAAAAAAGCAAACAAATAAATTTAATTAAATTAAAAACAAAGAAAAAAAATTGGAGTACGTGGTTCTTGGCGAGCTAATGTTATATTGCCGTACAAGTATTCTAATTTTTTGCCGGAAAAGCTCGCCAAGCTCCACTACCTCCATCGAAAATCGTCGAAATTTGACAGGTCTGGTACTTTGGATGATCGCGATTTCTCACCCGAGAATAATGGATTCTCGAAATCGTTTGTAGGACACTTCTCAGAAGTGTTTTGACCCCAGGAACACGATTCTGCAAGCTGAATTAATCTATCTAAGGAATCCAGTGAGTTATTTCTAATTTTGTGCTGTGAAAAGTGAAAAAATAAAGATATTCGATTAGAATTCATTCGTAGCTCAATTTAATCGGAAGATTCGTGTTTCTCACGTCAAAATACGTGAAAAAGTGTCCTACGAATTATTTCGGTCGAACTTTTTTTTCGACTTCAAAATCGTCTCAATTTGTCAGGTCTGGCCCTTTAGATTATCGCGACTTCTCACCCAAAAATAATTGATTCTCGGAATCGTTCGTAGGACACTTTTCCGGAATGTTTTGACCCCAGGAACACGATTCTGCAAGCTAAATCAATCTATCCAATAAATTCATTGAGTTATTTCTTATTTTGTGCTGTGAAAAGTAAGAAAATGGAGATATTCTATCATGAGACTCGGTAGAGTCTCGCGCCAAGTACATTCAAGAGAACGGGCGGACTACCGAGTATCTTTACCGCAAGGTGAGCAGGAAAGCGCTGTAAGGCCCACTGTTCTATCAAGTATCTCCGAAATCATGAGCTTTTCGAGGAATTTGGATGCATTTTTGCAATGTAAATCAGTGTAGCGGGTTCATTTAAGCCTGATTTCAATAAAATCGGTGGTCGGAGAGTTGAGTACTGATAATCTTTGATCACCGGTGGGCTCGTTTCACGATCATCACGATTAAGCACCGCCGTGGTCGTACGCTAGCTATATGTCATTTGGGAACCAGAACCATTCCAACATAAATGGTGTAGAAGGGAAGCTGCGGTGTGGTCAATGCCGTGGCCGCGTCATATCTCTAATTTCTTATCGAGTCCGCCGCATAGTGATTCCTTTCATTGACCCCCAGAAAAGCGGCGCTCTCATTGGTTATCATTCGCCGCGCAGGCTGCTGATTTCCAAGCCGTCGTCTGCCGTCGTTTAGCGGCAAGTCACATAATGGCGGCAGAGAATAAAAGTGATGGAATTGTCATTGCCGGGATGTGAGTTATACATATGTTACATACCTTTGTGACAGCTTTCTCAATTCCGTAAATGAACATGAATAATCGTGGATAAAACTTTGAGTAGTTTGAACATGTGTGTTTACTCGATCGATAATCAAGACCCAAAGGCACCTACGGTGCAAAAAAGTTCGCCAAGTACATTAATTGTTTAAAAAATTCATTCTTAATAAGAAAAAAAGGGTACAAATCAATTATTGTGCCAAGTACATGTAACTCTGCATCATGTGAGAATATACAATTGGAAAGTAAATCAATGAGAATCAATTCAAAAAATTCAAAAAAATCAGAAAAATAAATTAAATGAAATATAAAAAAAAACATTCAAAAAAATAAATTGGAGTACGTGGTTCTTGGCGGGCTAATTTTACATCGCCATACAGAAATTCTGGATTTTTTTTCATCAATTCAAAGAATTCAAAAAAATCAGAAAAATAAATTAAATGAAATATAAAAAAAAACATTCAAAAAAATAAATTGGAGTACGTGGTTCTTGGCGGGCTAATTTTACATCGCCATACAGAAATTCTGGATTTTTTTTCCGAAAAAGCCCGCCAAGTCCCACTACCTCCAATTTATTTTTTTGAATGTTTTTTTTTATATTTCATTCAATTCATTTTTCTGATTTTTTTGAATTCTTTGAATTGATTCTCATTGATTTACTTTCCAATTGTATATTCTCACATGATGCAGAGTTACATGTACTTGGCACAATAATTGATTTGTATCCTTTTTTTCTTATTAACAATGAATTTTTTAAACATTTAATGTACTTGGCGAACTTTTTTGCACCGTAGGTGCCTTTGGGGGGATTTGATAACTTTTTGTATGTTGTTGAAGAATATTGTAGTATCGATTATGCTTTCTTCAGTATACTAAGTTTAGCAGATATCAAGAGATTTCGGTATAGTACTACGCGTTTGCAATCTAACAATTAATTACTTCGCTGGTCGGTTTCATATGCCTCAGACGATGTGTTCTATTTGAATAAGAAAGCTCGGTAGCCGCTAAATTGCGATTTGAAGTCCACGGTTTTTCAGTTCACAAGATATATTTGTGCAGTTTTATCACAAGTCACCAGTGCAGTATCCTCAGATAATTAGTTTGACGAAATGGATCTTGGGTTCGAAGCTGCAGCTTATCAGTGTTTAACAACATACCAGTAGAAAGATCGGTTCCTTTCTGGTATGATGGGGGTAAGGGTCAAATCGTTTGGCATCAGTTTGCGATATCGAAACAGAAAATGATACTTCTTTCATTATCGATACACTTGTGGTTGAAAGGAGAGTGTTAGTTATAATGAATCGGCACAGTAGGTCCGAAATGAAAAGAAAGATTATAGTTGATTTATGAACAACTGTTAAGCAGATGGCCAGGTTTCAGTTTGACTGCAGTTTATATCGAAATGTAACGAAGAGAGAGTTTCATTCAAAACATTCTCACATTGGATTCGGCCGTAGCTTTCATCGATGAATAGGATCGGAGAGGAACTCTTGGTTCATATTGTGCCAGAAAGAAGATTGAATTTTCTCAAGAAACATAAAAGGGAATCCTGAGCACTTCAACTTCTGCTTATTTTTTTGAGGGAGCAGGAACTTTTGGTTTGTGGCATTGGAACTAGGATTGATACTTCCTTCATTGTCGGTATGCTTAAAAGAAAAAGGATAATGTTGGTCTCTATGAATCGGTATACTTAGTATGAAAGAAAGACATGGATTGTAGTTGACTCACAAATAATTGGTTGGTAGGTGACAAGGATATGATTTGGCTGCAGTTCTTAGACTTTCTTTGTTTTAAAAAGTCTTCCGCCATTTCAGTCGTTCGGAACTTTAGTCATTGGGTAGGAATCGGAGAGGAGCTCTTCGTTCGTGATATACCGGGAGAAGAACTGAGTTTCTACATGGATTAACACAGGAGAATCCAAAGAATTTGTTGACGTCAATTAATCTGTGGGAGTAGGATCCTTCGGGTTGTCGTGTTAGGACGGAATCTACTGCGTTTTTTGACATCGGTATGCTTGAGGTGGAAAGGAAAGTGTTGATTGTATTGATTCAGTACGGCAGGTACGATAGAGGAATTGATTATGGTTGACTTACACACAACTCCGAAGGAAATGGGTTGGATCTCGTCGACTGCAACTCGATACCAGGGAAATTTATTCATAGTGATTGCGAAGAGTCTTCCGCCGTTTCAGTAATTTGGAACTCTTGTCAGCGGGTAGGATTGGAGAGGAGCACTTTATTCGTGACGTCTTGCGAAAAGGACTGAGTTCTCCCATGGCGTGATATAGGAGGAGCCTAAGAATTAGTTATCGTCGCTTCACCTGTGGGAGTAGGATCCTTCGGGTTGTTGTGTTGGGACGGAATTTACTGCGGTTTTCGACTTCGGTATGCTTGAGGTGAAGAAGAAGGTGTTGATTGTATTGATTCAGTACGGCAGGTACGATAGAGGAATGGATTATGGTTGACTTACACACAACTCCGAAGGGAAAGGGTTGGATCTCGTCGACTGCAATTCGATACCAGGGAAATTTCTTCATAGTGATTGCGAAGAGTCTTCCGCTGTTTCAGTAATTTGGAACTTTCGTCAGCGGGTAGGATTGGAAAGGAGCACTTCGTGACGTCTGGCAAAAAGGACCGAGTTCTCTCATGGCGTGACATAGGAGGAGCCTAAGAATTAGTTATCGTCAGTTCACTTGTGGGAGTAGGATCCTTCGGGTTGTTGTGTTGGGACGGAATCTACTGCGTTTTTTGACATCGGTATGTTCGAAGTGGAAAGGAAGGTGTTAATTGTATTGTTTCAGTACAGCAGGTACGATAGAGGAATTGATCATGTTTGACTTACAAACAACTCCAGGGGAGATAGGTTGAATCTTGTCGACTGCAAATTATAACGGCAAAGAAGCATCAACGGCAGACTTCTATGTTGGCGAGTCTTTCTCCCTCTGATTTCGTTACAGGTTTTGTAGCCGAGTAGGATTGGAAAGGAACTCTCAATTTTGTGGCGTGCCAGGAGGGGAAGCGTACTTTCGTGCAATCCAGGTGGTAGTGTTGGATCGTTCAGCGTTGGTTTGCCTGTGGGAATAAGAACCCTCGATTCGTGTCATTGGAACAGAAACTGCTGTATTCTTCGATATCGGTATGTTTGTGGGATAGGGGAAGATATTGGTTGTTTTGATTCGATACAGTGGGTACGTTAGAAATGCAAAGTTTATGATTGACTCACACCTGTGCTGTTTGTTACTTCGCGGTGACTGCTTCGCGAATTCGACATACTTTAACAGCCTGCCTACCATCATTCAATGCATCTATATTATGACACATTGAAAACTTTATTACGCGATCACTGCGGGTAACGATTACCGATGATTCGACGAGTTTCCTCCTCGTAACCTCACGAGCGGACAACGAGCTGGCGAGTGAACACCCGACATCAAGAGACTCGGTAGAGTCTCGCGCCAAGTACATTCGAAAGAACGGGCGGACTACCGAGTATCTTTACTGCTAGGGGAGCGAGAAAGCGCTGTAGGACCAACTGTTCTATCAAGTATCTCCGAAATCATAAGCGTTTCGGGAAATTTGGATGCACTTTTGCAATGTAAATCCGCTGCCTGGTGACAAATCTAACATGGCGGAGGCACCATAAAAGTGGCGGGCTTGTCATTGCTGGAATGTGGGTTATAAACATATGTCCTTTTGACAGCCCTCTCAGTTTCGTAAATGAACACAAATAATCGTGAATAAAACTCTGACCAGCGCAACACGTGTTTCTACCTCACCGATAATAACGTCGTCGGGTGTTCACTCGCCAGCTCGCTGACTACTTGTAAGGTTACGAGAAGAAAGCTCGTCGAATCATCGGTAATCGTTACCGGCAGTGATAGCGTAATGAAGTTTTCAATATATCACAATGTAGGTGTATTAAATAATGGTAGGCAGGGTGTTCAAGTTCGTTGATTCCGCGGAGCAATCACATGAGTAACAAACAGCATGGGTGTGGGTCAATCATAAACTTTGCATTTCTAACGTACTTACTGTATCGAATTAAAATAACTTACATCTGTCCCTGTCCCACAAGCATACGGATATCAGAGAATGCAGCGGTTTCTGTTCCAATACGACGAACCAAAGGATCCTACTCCCACAGATGAATTGACGTGAACAAATTATTTGGATCCTCCTGAGTTAATTCATGAAGAAACTCAGTCCTTCTCCCAGTATATCACAACTGAAGAGTTCCTCTTTGATTCCTACTCACCGGCGAAAGTTTCGAACGACTGAAATGGCGGGAGAGTTTTCAAAACGAAGAAAGTCTACCAAGTGCAGCCAAATCATATCCTTGTCACCTACCAAGCAATTCTTCGTGAGACAACTACAATCCATGCCTTTCTTTCATACCAAGTATACCGATTCATACAGACTAACATTATCCTTTTTTGTTTAAGCATACCGACATTGAAGAAAGTATCAATTCTAGTTCCAATGCCACAAACCAGAAGTTCCTGCTCCCTCAAAAAAATAAGCAGAAGTTGAAGTGCTCAGCATTTCCTTTCATGTTTCCTGAAAAAATTCAATTCTCTTCCTGGCACAATATGAACCAAGAGCTCCTCTCCGATCCTATTCATCAATGAAAGCTACGGCCAGATCCAATGTGATAATCTTCTAAATGAAAGTCTCTCTTTGTTACATTTTATTATAAACTGCAGTCAAACTGAAACCTGGCCACCTGCTTAACAGTTGTTCATAAGTCAACTATCATCCTTCTTTTTCTTTCAGACCTACTGAACCGATTTATTGTAACTAACACTCTCCTTTCACCCACAAGCATATCGATAATGAAAGAAGTAACATTTAATGTTTCGATATCACAAACCAAGCAAATTGATGCCAACCGATTCGACCCTTGCCTCCATCTTACCACAAAGGAACCGATCTTTCTACTGGTATGTTGTTAAACACTGATAAGCTGCAGCTTCAAACCCAAGATCCATTTCGTCAAACTAATGATCTGAGGAACTGCACCTGGTGACTTGTGATAAAACTGCACAAATAAATCTTGTGAACCGAAGAACCGTGGACTTCAAATCGCAATTTAGCAGCTTCCGAGCTTTCTTATTCCGATAGAACACATCGTCTGAGGCATATGAAACCGACCAGCGAAGTAATTAATTGTTAGATTGCAAACGCGTAGTACTATACCGAAATCTCTTGATATCTGCTAAACTTAGTATACTGAAGAAAGCATAATCGATACTACAATATTCTTCAACAACATACAAAAAGTTATCAAATCCCCCCAAAGGCACCTACGGTGCAAAAAAGTTCGCCAAGTACATTAAATGTTTAAAAAATTCATTGTTAATAAGAAAAAAAGGATACAAATCAATTATTGTGCCAAGTACATGTAACTCTGCATCATGTGAGAATATACAATTGGAAAGTAAATCAATGAGAATCAATTCAAAGAATTCAAAAAAATCAGAAAAATGAATTGAATGAAATATAAAAAAAAACATTCAAAAAAATAAATTGGAGGTAGTGGGACTTGGCGGGCTTTTTCGGAAAAAAAATCCAGAATTTCTGTATGGCGATGTAAAATTAGCCCGCCAAGAACCACGTACTCCAATTTATTTTTTTGAATGTTTTTTTTTATATTTCATTTAATTTATTTTTCTGATTTTTTTGAATTCTTTGAATTGATTCTCATTGATTTACTTTCCAATTGTATATTCTCACATGATGCAGAGTTACATGTACTTGGCACAATAATTGATTTGTATCCTTTTTTTCTTATCAACAATGAATTTTTTAAACAATTAATGTACTTGGCGAACTTTTTTGCACCGTAGGTGCCTTTGGGTCTTGATTATCGATCGAGTAAACACACATGTTCAAACTACTCAAAGTTTTATCCACGATTATTCATGTTCATTTACGGAATTGAGAAAGCTGTCACAAAGGCATGTAACATATGTATAACTCACATCCCGGCAATGACAATTCCATCACTTATTCTGTGCCGCCATTATGTGACTTGCCGCTAAACGACGGCAGACGACGGCTTGGAAATCAGCAGCCTGCGCGGCGAATGATAACCAATGAGAGCGCCGCTTTTCTGGGGGTCAATGAAAGGAATCACTATGCGGCGGACTCGATAAGAAATTAGAGATATGACGCGGTCACGGCATTGACCACACCGCAGCTTCCCTTCTACACCATTTATGTTGGAATGGTTCTGGTTCCCAAATGACATATAGCTAGCGTACGACCACGGCGGTGCTTAATCGTGATGATCGTGAAACGAGCCCACCGGTGATCAAAGATTATCAGTACTCAACTCTCCGACCACCGATTTTATTGAAATCAGGCTTAAATGAACCCGCTACACTGATTTACATTGCAAAAATGCATCTAAATTCCTCGAAAAGCTCATGATTTCGAAGATACTTGATAGAACAGTGGGCCTTACAGCGCTTTCCTGCTCACCTTGCGGTGAAGATACTCGGTAGTCCGCCCGTTCTTTTGAATGTACTTGGCGCGAGACTCTACCGAGTCTCATGATAGAATATCTCCATTTTCTTACTTTTCACAGCACAAAATAAGAAATAACTCAATGAATTTATTGGATAGATTGATTTAGCTTGCAGAATCGTGTTCCTGGGGTCAAAACATTCCGGAAAAGTGTCCTACGAACGATTCCGAGAATCCATCATTTTTGGGTGAGAAGTCGCGATAATCTAAAGGGCCAGACCTGACAAATTGAGACGATTTTGAAGTCGAAAAAAAAGTTCGACCGAAATAATTCGTAGGACACTTTTTCACGTATTTTGACGTGAGAAACACGAATCTTCCGAGCAAATTGAGCTACGAATGAATTCCAATCGAATATCTTTATTTTTTCACTTTTCACAGCACAAAATTAGAAATAACTCACTGGATTCCTTAGATAGATTAATTCAGCTTGCAGAATCGTGTTCCTGGGGTCAAAACACTTCAGAGAAGTGTCCTACAAACGATTTCGAGAATCCATTATTCTCGGGTGAGAAATCGCGATCATCCAAAGTACCAGACCTGTCAAATTTCGACGATTTTGGAGTCGAAAAAAAAGTCATACCGATATAATTCGCACGACACTCTTTTTACGTGTTTTGACGTGAGGGACACGAATCCATTAGGCAAATTAAGCTACGACTGAATCCTCTGAGAATATCTTTATTTTCTCACTTTTCACAGCAGAAAATTAAGGGTTACTCGAATATTTTCATAGATAGATCAATTCAGCTCGCAGAATCGTGTTTCTGGGGCCAAAACACTACAGAAAATTGTCCTACGAACGACTTCGAAAATCCATCCTTTTTGAGTGAGAAATCGCGATAATCCAAAGGGCCGAACCTGTCAAATTTAGACGATTTTGGAGTCGAAAAAAAAGTTCGACCGAAATGATTCGTAGGAAGCTTTTTCACGTATTTTGACGTGAGAAACACCAATCCATTAAGCAAATTGAGCTACGAATGAATTCCAATAGAATATCCTAATTTTTTTACTTGTCACAGCAAAAAATGAGGAATAACTCAATGAATTTATTAGAGAGTCTGATTTAGCTTGCGTAATCGTGTTCCTGGGGCCAAAACACTTCAGAATAGTGTCCTACGAACGATTTCGAGAATCCTACATTTTTGGGTGAGAAGTCGCGATAATCTAAAGGGCCAGACCTGACAAATTGAGACGATTTTGAAGTCGAAAAAAAAGTTCGACCGAAATAATTCGTAGGACACTTTTTCACGTATTTTGACGTGAGAAACACGAATCTTCCGAGCAAATTGAGCTACGAATGAATTCTAATCGAATATCTTTATTTTTTCACTTTTCACAGCACAAAATTAGAAATAACTCACTGGATTCCTTAGATAGATTAATTCAGCTTGCAGAATCGTGTTCCTGGGGTCAAAACACTTCAGAGAAGTGTCCTACAAACGATTTCGAGAATCCATTATTCTCGGGTGAGAAATCGCGATCATCCAAAGTACCAGACCTGTCAAATTTAGACGATTTTGGAGTCGAAAAAAAGGTTCGACCGAAATAATCCGTCTTTTTTACGTATTTTGACGTGAGAAACACGAATCTTCTGAGCAAATTGAGCTACGAATAAATTCCAATCGAATATCTTCATTCTTTCACTTTTTACTGCACAAAATTAGGAATAACTCGATGAATTTATTCGATAGATTTTAGCTTGCAGAATCGTGTTCCTGGGGTCAAAACATTCCGGAAAAGTGTCCTACGAACAATTCCGAGAATCCATCATTTTTGGGTGAGAAGACGCGATAATCCAATGGGCCAGACCTGTAAAATTTGGACGGTTTTGGAGTCGAAAAAAAAGTTTTACCGAAATAATTCGTGAGACACTTTTCACACGTGTTTGCACGTAAGGGACACGAATGCATTAAGCAAATTGAGCTACGAATGAATCCTCTTGAAATATCTTCATTTTTTCACAGCGAAAACTCAAGGATCACTCGAATATTTTCATAGATAGATCAATTCAGCTTGCGGAATCGTGTTCCTGGGGTCGAAACATTCCGGAAAAGTGTCCAACGAACGATTTCGAGAATCCATCATTTTTGGGTGACAAGTCGCGATAATCCAAAGGGCCAGACCTGTCAAATTTGGACGATTTTGCAGTCGAAAAAACAGTTCCACCGAAATAATTCGTGAAACACTTTTTACGTTTTTTGACGTAAGGAACACAAATCTATTGAACAAATTAAGCTATGAGTAAAATCCAATGGAATACCTCCATTTTTTCACTTTTCACGGCACAAAATTGGAAATAACTTGATGAATTTATCAAATAGATTAATTTAGCTTGCACAATCGTGTTCCTGCGGTCAAAACACTCCAGAAAAGTGTCCTTCGAACGATTTCGAGAATCCATCAATTTTGGGTAAGAAATCACGATAATCCAAAGGGCCAGACGTGTCAAATTTGGACGATTTCAGAGTCGAAAAAAAAGTTTTCTCGAAATAATTCGTAGGACACTTTTTTTCTACGTGTTTTGACGTAAGAAACACGAATTCATTGAGCAAATTGAGCTACGACCGAATCCTCTTGGAATATCTCCATTTTTTCACAGCGAGAAATCAAGGATAACTCGAATATTTTCAGAGACAGATCAATTCAGCTTGCAAAATCGTGTTCCTGGGGCCAAAACACTCCAGAAAAGTGTCCTTTCGACGATTTCGAGAATCCATCATTTTTGAGTGAAAAATCGCGATAATCCAAAGGGCCAGACCTGTCAAATTTGAACGATTCTGGAGTCGGAAGAAAAGTTTCACCGAAATAATTCTTAAGACATGTTTCTTACGTGTTTTGACGTAAGGAACACGAATCCATCGAGCAAATTGAGCTACGAATAAATCCTTTTGAAATATCTACATTTTTTCACTTTTCACAGCGAAAAATCAAGGATTACTCGAATATTTTCATTGATAGATCAATTCAGCTTGCAAAATCGTGTTCCTGGGGCCAAAACACTTCAGAAATGTGTCCTTCCAATGATTTCGAGAATCCATCATTTTTAGGTGAAAAATCGCGATAATCCGAAGGGCCAGACCTGTCAAATGTGGACGATTTCAGAGTCGAAAAAAAAATTTTACCGAAATTATTCGTCGGACACTTTTTTTCACGTGTTTTGACGTGAGAAACACGAATCCATTAAGCAAATTGAGCTACGACCGAATCCTTTTGGAATATCTTTATTTTTTCACAGCGAGAATTCAAGGATAACTCGAATATTTTCATAGAAAGATCAATTCAGCTTGCAGAATCCATTCCTGGGGCCAAAACACTTCAGAAAAGTGTCCTTCGAACGATCTTGAAAATCCATCATTTTTGGGTGAAAAATTGCGATAATCCAAAGGGCCAGACCTGTTGAATTCAGACGATCTTAAAGTCGAAAAAAAAAGTTCAACCGAAATAATTCATGGGACACTTTTTTCACGTGTCTTGACCTGGGAAACACGAATCCATCAAGCAAATCAAGCTACGAATGAATTCTTTTGGAATATCTTCAGTAGATAGGAAACGAGAGTTCTCGATCACGCGCCCTCCCTTACCATCTGTGTGCCCTGTATTACCGGCTTATCGATCGCGGATTACCGACCCCGCGTCTGTTTTATCGGCCTGTTTTACCGGCTCATCGATTCCATGCCTGTGTTATCAACCTGTCTTATCGACTGATCGATTCCGCGCCCGTGTTATCGACCTGTCTTACTGACTTATCGATCGTGGTGCCACCCCCCATTTCGCGGTCGTTTCACCAACCTGTTTTTATCGACCAACGATGTAGTAATAAACCCGGTGGGAGCACTCGTCATTGAAGCCGTTGACTGAAGAAAGGGAAGACAGCCACTTCTACTGAAAAATATTTTCCATGGTCAGTGGGCTTGAGTGGGCTTGGGGGCATAGGAGTTTCCTGCACTTGCCGACCGAATTCCACGTGGTCGTACCGACATTAGCACTTCTTCGAGCATTCGTGTTGTCGGTCAAGGTCGGTATTCGTAGTCGACTTCGTTACCTGTTGAACGATGGAGAGCTGCTCAGCCGAGCAGTTGCTGTTTTATCGAGAAGGAAATAACAACTATTTGCAACATAGAAATTTACCTTCGTGAAGTTAGCCCGTGAATTCGAAATTTTCGAATAAACAAAAAATTCAGCCCGCCACCCATCACCCGAGGTTTTTTCAGATCGGTCGAGTTGATTGTTTTTCGGAAAATATGGCGGAGAATTCTGATTTGAGGGGAGAGCAATAAGGAAAAATTGAGGAGTAATGAAGAAGCAATTGTTTGGCGGTTCGCAAGTCCTGAAATTCGTGGGCGGTCAGCTGAAACATGAATCTGAAGTCAGCTGGCCTTCCAGCCCATTAATCTTGACTGACGTGTTTTTGGTGATTACCGCACAAAACATTGCGTATCAATTGAAACTTAAGGTGGAGCAATTAGGAACAATGCTGGAGCGATTTTTTGACATCTCGAACATCGGCGAATCTCCGTTGGCGAGTACGTATAAATATGGAAATTGCGCTAAACTGCGCCCACTACCAAAAATAGTCATTTCGTGTTTTTTTTTTCGCAACCCAAAAGAAAGCAATTAGCCAAAATAGCGGAGCAATTACGAGCAATTAGAGAGCAAATCACCTAAAAATTTCTTTGGTTGAATTATTTTGAATTAATGCGATCAATTTCGATCAATTCTTTTGATTCAAACCAGTCCATTTATTCAAATAATTCTTTTCGATTTGAAATAATTCATTCGCTTGAATTGAATAATTTCAACTTAGATCCAGTATTAATTCGTTTTCCAATAATACTCCATAATTTCAATGCAGTATTTGATTGTTCTTTTGATTCAAATCAATTCCGTTCAGTAACACGTTGGTACTGTAGACATTACAGGCGGTGTTTCTACTGGTCGTTAGAAAAAAAATTTCAGGCGCCCTCTAAATAGCTTTCTTCTGATGGAAAAACCCGAATAATTTTTTTTTTTTTTAAATAAAAAGAACACGTGCCGCACGACGATCTAATTTCATTTCACTAGTAAATTCATGTTATTTGGGAATTTCTTATCACAAACAGTATTTTTCGTGAAATAGAAACGATTCTGGAACTCAAATGATAAAAATGTATAAATTATAAATATATAGACAAAAGATACTCAAAAATTGAACAAAAATCAAGATAATCGAAAATTGAATAATTACAAAAATAATCATAACTATATAAAATTTATTATTATTATTAATTAAAAAATGTATACAGTTTATAAATTTTTATCATTTGGATTCCAAAATCGTTTATATTTTCGGACAAATAGTTTTTGTGATAAAAAATCCCCCAAAAAACATGATTTGACCAGTAAAATGAACTTAGATCGTCGTGCCGTACGTTTTCTTTCTATTTAAGGGGGGATCCTGAATTAGAAGGTCCAAAAAATGGATTTTTTTTTATTGTTCAAATGTATTCGTTATGTATCTAAGAATGTGTACACGAAGTTCAACGAAGGATATTCTGCAGTTTCAAATATTATGCAGCTGCTCGATTTAAAAATTGGCCAAATTTGCAAGATGTTTGCGAATAACATCGACGCACAACGAATCGAGAGGGAAAATCGGCTTACGTTCTTTTCCAGCAAGGGATTAGCTCGCACGGCCCGTACACTCAAGCAACTCCATCAAAACGAGTTCTTCACGCAGGGATCGCTAATTAGCGTATTATAACCGTAAGTAGCCGAAAAATAACATTTTTCTTGACCGAAAACTTTAAAGCCCGTTTTCTCGAGTTTTCGTTTTTACGATTTCTCTAAATTGGCAGGCGTGATTGCAAACAAACTAGACGACCAATCATAACAAACCAAAGCTTGTTAGCTCCAGTATTGTTTTCTCTTCTATTTGAACTAAAAAAATTGTCGAAAAAACAATTCTTAACAACTTTTTTAGCAAGTTGAAATGATTTTTTTTTTTCACAAAAAGCACATTTTCTGTTTCAAACCGGAGGAAACATTCAAATTTCATAATTTTTTCAGTTTTCCTTAGTTCATATAGAAGAAAAATAAATTCCGAATAAGATGGTTTTTGGTTTTTTTGTTTCGGATGAAAATTACGTGCTCCATCTGTCCCGCCGATTAGAAACAGCAGTTGCACGAATGTGCTTGAAAATCGGTTGCCTGTGAATATTTTTCTTTACAAAAAATTGTTTTCTCATGTTCAGACATGTAATAAAATAACCTAAAAATTTCGCGAGACTTGCGTTTTTTTTTTACTCTAAAAAAATTCCCCAAAACATCGATTTTTCGAACCGTCCAATTCAGGATCCCTCCTTAAAAAAGAAACCCTCGTATTTTTTCATCAGAAGGGAGCTTTGTAGGGGGTATCTGAAAAAATTTATTTTTTACGATCAGTTTAGTGGACATGAATCAACATTTTCCGAAACGTTTATCGAATATGCAACCATCACCAGTTCAGAGCTGTTGTATGATACCGTGTTACAATTTTTCTCCCACGATCGTAACATATAGGCGAAGGCGGGGCAAAACGGGGTACTTAGGAATGCTTAGGGTACTAGAAAATAATTCGACTAGCTTCTGCGCGCTCTTTGTTTTTTCCCCGCCGTGTATAGTTTTCGCGGCGAATATTTTTTTTTCCAGCAAAGTATAACATCTCTAAATAATAATTCGATTAGCTTCTGCGCGCTCTTTGGTTTTTCCCCGCCGTGTATAGTTTCCGCGGCGAATATTCTTTTTCCAACAATGTATATCAACTCTGTGAAATGATGCGGTTCGTTTTCTAGCCAGTTATTTTTATTTTCTCGTCAGCTGTCATATTTGCGATGCATATATTTGTTCCAGCAAAGTATAACATTTCTAAATGATAATTCGATTAACTTCTGCGCGCTCTTTGTTTTTTTCCCGCCGTGTATAGTTTTCGCGGCGAATATTATTTATTCCAGCCAAATATAACATTTCTAAATAATAATTCGGTTAGCTTCTTCGCGCTCTTTGTTTCTTCCCTGCTGTGTATAGTTTCCGCGGCGAATATTCTTTTTCCAGCAATGTATATCAACTCTGTAAAATGATTTGGTTCGTTTTCTAGCCATTTATTTTTATTTTTCCGTCAGCTGTCACATTTGCGGTGCATATTTCTTTCCAGCAAAATATAACATTTCTAAATAATAATTCGGTGCGTTTTCTAGCTCTTTATTTTTACTTTTGATATTGTTATTTTTATCGTTTGTTACGTTTTTCTAATTCCCAGGTCATCGGTTTTCATCGGCTATTTTTCTTCCGACGACAGCTCTTGCCGGTGCCCCGAGAAGGGTCGCCCATTCGCCCTAAAACTGCGAAATAATAAATAGTTCAATCAAATATATTTCTCATTCAAACAAAAATTACCGAAAATTTCAATTTTTTACTCCATTTAGTCTCTGCTTCACTATTCATCTACGGAGTCATCTACTTCGTCGTACACGTCCTGAGCTGTTACCATCAGATATGGTTTTTCGAAGCCGGTATTAGAGTTCGCAGATACATTGACAAATGTAGTGTCTCCGGGTGCCACAGCTAGAGCGCTACGGGCGTTGATAACTAGCTTCCCTACCGCTCCACGTCAAATCGCAGATGGCAATAGCTCGCTGGGGTATCGTACTACGGACACCAAGCCCCATAAGGCTGGCTGTCTTCCCTTTTTTCAGTCAACGTTGAAGCTGATGCTCCTAATGGGTCACGAAAACAGTTCCGATAACTGCCGCTTGAGCGGGCTACTGTTCCATCAAGACCTATCAAGACCTCATTGCGGGACTCTTTGAATGGAATTTAAGCGAAAATGAAAATATACCATAATTTATGATTGAATCTTGTATAAATATAGAAAATTGATAAATCAAACATTTGTTTACTGTATTTTCTGAGACAAAAATAGCGATGGACCTACTTTGTAATTATTTATCTACCCAAACGTTATATTTATAAACTACTATATATATAGTTTGTTTTGTTTAAACAAAGCAGTTGCATCAATATTATTTCGTACGCGATTGAGTGCTAATTATTACAAGTTTCACAGGTTTATTTAATACAGATGGGTCATTCCATGTCAAATCGACAAATAGTTGGACGCGACCCCCACCGATTCGAATGATTTTTGGTGGAGAGTTTTGTCTCATCATAAAACGGAGTTCTGCCAAAGTAAAAAATTTTTCCTACGAGATATTCAATATCAAAAATTTCACTGTTTTTCCGATTTTATGAGTTTAGTTATTTAATATTTCAGAAACTATTGAATATTAAAAAAAAAACTCCGGTACATTTTCAGAGGACACTTGGAGGTATGGAAAAAAAATTTTGTTGAAAAAAAATTTTGAAAATGATCAAAATTAAAAAATTTTGAATTTTTCAAAATCGTGAAAAGTACCCATCGCGGGAAAATTTTGGCCTGAAAATTTTTTATATTATACCTCTAACATATCTGAAGAAATTCTGAAATTTTTAGAGGGGTGTTCTTTTTCGTTTCATAGATATGAATTTTTGAATTTTTGGCAAAATAATTTTTTTTCATTTTTATAACTTTTTTTTGTTAAATTTAACGAAAAAAAAATTCATATCTATGAAACGAAAAAGAACAGCCCTCTAAAAATTCCAGAATTTCTTTAGATATGTTAGAGGTATAATATAACAAATTTTCAGGCCAAAATTTTCCCGCGATGGGTACTTTTCACGATTTTGAAAAATTCAAAATTTTTTAATTTTGATCATTTTCAAAATTTTTTTTCAACAAAATTTTTTTTCCATACCTCTAAGTGTCCTCTGAAAATGTACCAGAGTTTTTTTTTTAATATTCAATAGTTTCTGAAATATTAAATAACTAAACTCATAAAATCGGAAAAACAGTGAAATTTTTGATATTGAATATCTCGTAGGAAAAATTTTTTACTTTGGCAGAACTTCGTTTTATGATGAGACAAAACTCTCCACCAAAAATCATTCGAATCGGTGGGGGTCGCATCCAACTATTTGTCGATTTGACATGGAATGACCCAGATAGTAACTTTAAAAGTGAAAAATATATTAGGAGACGTAGCTGTTAAAGCTTGTGATTTGAAATAAAAAAAAAAATTGTGTAAAATTGAAATATCAACTAGATGCCGAACAAATGCTTCGTGCCCCTGTGTCGGACAGGGTACGCTAGCGAGATACAACGTTTACAGGATGAAGGAAAAAAATGCCCCTCCTTATTTTTCTTCGGTGAAATGCGAGGGGCTTGCGGTTCAAGTAATCACCCCGATCCGTTGATGTTTATACAAGTGTATCGGCTCATTTCGACATATTCACTCGTGAAGCCACCTCGTGGCAGTAATGTCAGTGGTGGAGAACTTCTAAATAGCCTCATAAGTGTAGAAGACATCACAGCTAAGAAAAACCTGGAACAGCAAAAGGACATGAATAACAAAATTGATGCCATCATTGACAACACAGAGCCAAACTTCTTTCCTGAACATAATATCGATGATCATACATACCTCACAATGCCAATAGATTTAAATGCTCTTACAGTGTTTGCAGGTTACATTGCTAGGAAGATGTTGAAATCACGCGGGTGTAGGGAACGCGATGAATGTTCAAAAGCAATCTGTGCTCCCGCAGATGCAGATTTGCAAGACCGCGAGAATTTATTAAACATAAAAAGTTATGGTGGGTTATTAAGACCATCAGACGAATTGTTTTCATTGGTTTTACAGGTATTATTATGAAGTTCGAATTACTTACCATTTCTCCGTACCGCATATACCTAATTCTCAATCCTTAATTCCTCATCCTCAATTTCTAGCTGGAGGAATCAATTACAAAAACTGTTGCAGGAGAACGTTGAAATAGGTCTACGTTATTCTCTATATTGGGTGAAATTCTCTGCATAGGCCAAATTACTAGGGTAGGATGTCCTGAACGAAAAGAAAAAATGACCTATGATGTCGTTAGTTTTTATTTAATGTGCAGAATGCACTTTATTTGTGAAGCACACAAAAAATCTGCTCAACAAAAAAAAGATAAGAAAAGAACCATGGCAAAACTGGCGAGATTTTAAACACAAAACCCATGTGACAGTGAACAATGATTTGTTTATTATTTTCAATACAATTAAAAATTTTCAAATATTCAATATTCATGCTGAACTTTTATTTCCCTTTTATCATTTAATATTACTACTGAGTTATCTACCTATGTTAAATCATATTAATACGAAATTAAAAAATAAGGACAAATGCACACTTGGCTAATAGAAATCATATCTGTGGCTTTAATAAATACAACTCTTACAGATCACTGAAATGATTTCGATACTTAACTTTATTTTGGATTCCTCGGAAAAGATGTTACAAAAATATTAGATCATTTTCCATAATCACGTTTATACACTGTTATCAAAAAAAGTATTACTACATCACGTTCTGTCGAAAATTAGCACGTGCCGCACGTGCCGCACGCGTTAACACGTTCAAAACAGGTCTTGATGCGGCACTAGCGCCGATGGTGCGTGAAGATCGAACTAACCAGGTGGGACCAAAGCAGTCATCACTTTTTCGCGACTATAGCACGCGAGTGCTCCTCAGTATACTTGGCAGACCATTCCGTGGAATTCGAAAACGAATGTCCCTAGTCATCTGGAAATCATTTGGACGAATTTGGAAAATCATTTTCTTAGTTTGGAAAACGACAGATGAATAATAATTGAAAGAAATTGATGAGGCGTTAAGTTGGCAGACATATTCACTAGTTTTTTTGTTTTTTTTTCTTATATTGACTCTTAACGATTTGGAAAATCGATTCGAGAATATTTTAATATTTGGAAAATATTTTTCCAATCATTTATTAATAATTATCACCACATGGCCTCTGGGGATGATGCCGTCCCTGAACTACGTCCCCACCCTTTCGTTCCCCTTCCCCCTTCGCAAAGTTCAAGCGCACTACACTGTCAGGATTGTGTCAAACAGGCATTTTATGTGAAAATAAAATGCATAATAATCAAATATTTAAAATATTACCTTAAACCATGCATTTTTTTTTGGATTTTACATTGCATTTGATTCTGACGCTTTCGGTTATCATTTTTGAGAAATTATTGAAAATGCTCTGACCGCCTTGAAAACGCCATTTGTAATTCTTTTGAAACATCAGCTTCGATTTGCATGAAATTTTTGGAAAACGATCAGAGCATCCTCAATAGTTCCTGAATAGAAATTAAAGTCATTGTACAGCCTAGTCAAAGTGTAGACGAAGAAGAAAAACTCTCATTCATATTATGTTGTTATATTTTGCATTGAGTTTATGTTGAAATATAGTTAATTTTGATGATTCATGTACAAATCTTTTTTGTGCAATTCTAATTCGAATACAATGGAGAAGTAAAAAGTAGATGTCAGTGTACCATCAAGTTTTCCCATATTATGCGAGCCTTTTGATAAATGTATTCGAACACTCAGAACACGATGAAATATTATGTTGATCTTTCTCTTCGTCTACTGCAAGCCTTTCCTCGTCCTAGAAAATAAATAATTATTATAAAGAATATGATAATTTTCTGCGTTTTAATTTAACTTACCAATTCAATCTGTTGCTCTTTTTTCGAATTTTTGTAGTCTCTCCTCCAGTAGACGTTGCTCTTCACACACTGCCAGTCTTTTCTCATTGTGAAAATACAAAACCAATTATAATTGAGAGATGTGTTTTTTTTCTTCCTAAAATTTATCGAGATTACCAATTGTGTCTCTCACCTTTCCTACTTCGTCGAATCTTTCCCGCCAGATGTTATTCTTCGTCCATGAACAGTCTCCTCGTCCTGAAAAAAAAACAAAAATTATCTTGAAAAATATATTTTTTTTTTGCGTTTCAAATGAACTTACCGAGTACTTTCGGATTACCGCAATTTTTCTGTTGTTCTCTACAATTGTCCCATGAATTGCATTAGGATTAATTTGCTTCTATTTCACCCTCGTTATAGGCACCGGTGTGAACCTGGCACCGCAAATTCGAAATTTAAAGAATCTAATCACAGTTCCGTTGGCACCCGCAATAGTTCTACAGTTCCTGATAAGCAAGAACAATAGTTCCGTTCATTTGAGCCGAAAAATCCAAATTAAAAAACTGCAGTGCTAACTTCGCGTAGCACCGCAAATTCAAAATTTCAAAAATCTAATCAGAGTTCCGTTGGCACCCGCAATAGTTCTACAGTTCCTGATAAACAAGAACAATAGTTCCGTCCATTCAAGCCGAAAAATCGACGTTTGAAAAATGCGGTACTAACTTCGCGTAGCACCGCATTTTATAGAAAAAAAATATTTATGCCATCTAGTTGCCATATTATTATTCCATCGAGAGTTCTAGGGAGTTCTGAGATAGTTCTAGTCAATTCCGATCATTTCATAAATAGTTCCGGAGTCCATTGATTTTTAAACAATTATTTAATTGATTTCCCAGCACCGCATCGCGGAAATTGATCAAATAATTGTTTAAAAATCAATGGACTCCGGAACTATTTCTGAAATGATCGGAAATGACCAGAACTATTCTAGAACTCACGGGAACTGTCGATAGAACTCCGAAAAAAACCAGCACCGCACCCTTTTTCGCGATGCGGTGCTGGGAAATCAATTAAATAATTGTTTAAAAGTCAATGGACTCCAGAACTATTTATGAAATGATCGGAAATTACCAGAACTATTCTAGAACTCACGGGAACTGTCGATAGAACTCCGAAAAACACCAGCACCGCACCCTTTTCCGCGATGCGGTACTGGGAAATTGATCAAATAATTGTTTAAAAATCAATGGACTCCGGAACTATTTCTGAAATGATCGGAAATGACCAGAACTATCCTAGAACTCACGGGAACTGTCGATAGAACTCCGAAAAAAACCAGCACTGCACCCTTTTTCGCGATGCGGTGCTGGGAAATCAATTAAATAATTGTTTAAAAATCAATGGACTCCGGAACTATTTATGAAATGATCGGAATTGACTAGAACTATCTCAGAACTCCCTAGAACTCTCGATGGAATAATAATATGGCAACTAGATGGCATAAATATTTTTTTTCTATAAAATGCGGTGCTACGCGAAGTTAGCACCGCATTTTTCAAACGTCGATTTTTCGGCTTGAATGGACGGAACTATTGTTCTTGTTTATCAGGAACTGTAGAACTATTGCGGGTGCCAACGGAACTCTGATTAGATTTTTGAAATTTTGAATTTGCGGTGCTACGCGAAGTTAGCACTGCATTTTTTTAATTTGGATTTTTCGGCTCAAATGAACGGAACTATTGTTCTTGCTTATCAGGAACTGTAGAACTATTGCGGGTGCCAACGGAACTGTGATTAGATTCTTTAAATTTCGAATTTACGGTGCCAGGTTCACACCGGTGTTATAGGCGAAGATCCGCTCCAAAGGGAAGATATTTGTAAACACACAATACACATTAATCAACAGTGCAATATTCATACGTTGCCGATTAGCGTTGAAGGCTGACTCTTCTAGTTTGCTGGCAAAATTTAGAGTACATTCTTAGAATAATAGAAATTTCTAAGGAATAATCAAAAAATAAAATATATTTTAGAACAACATATCAGAAGTACCACCGATTTGAAATAGTAATGCTTGAACTGATCTCTAGATCGCGCTATTTTGTAAACTCGTGCAGTAGAGACAAATACCACTGATACAGATCAGTGACCAACACCCTTTACCCTTGGCGCGGGAACGGAAGGGTGGGGGTGTAGGGTGTAGGCATCATCCCCAGAGGCCATGTGGTGATAATTATTAATAAATGATTGGAAAAAATATTTTCCAAATATTAAAATATTCTCGAATCGATTTTCCAAATCGTTAAGAGTCAATATAAAAAAAAAAAAAAACTAGTGAATATGTCTGCCAACTTAACGCCTCATCAATTTCTTTCAATTATTATTCATCTGTCGTTTTCCAAACTACGAAAATGATTTTCCAAATTCGTCCAAATCATTTCTAAATGACTAGGGTCATTCGTTTTCGAATTCCACGCAATGGTCTGCCAAGTATAAGTGAAATGTACGTTAGGGTACATTTCAGTGGCTATATGTCATCTGGAAACCAGAACCATTCCAACATAAATGGTGTAGAAGGGAAGCCGCGGTGTGGTCATTGGCATGGCTCGCGCCTTATTTCTATCAAGTAGGAGAAAGGTTATAATTCCCGCACTCCTAGTAGATGGCGTTAGCGTAGTCACGTCTGTGGCGGTGGCACATATAATAAGTACTGCGTATCGTATAGGTATAATAAACTCTTTATTTCATGTTTTAGGTCCGTAGCAGGAGGAGCGTACACCGGCGAGGCAACAAAGGTAAGGTAAAGTTAAGTGTCTTAAAAACTAGAAAGTTCCCTAGGCCCAGGTGGCGCTTCGGACGGCCGAGGGCTGCAGGTCCCCACAATACTCCCCCCTAAGTGACGGAGTTAAACTGGCGCTATTATTTAAACTTATTGTGCTAACTTAGATTCAAGCAGTTCGTTATAAATTTTTATGTCTGAGTCTAAAAATAAACAGAATATAATACAATCAAAGTCGTTCATGTTATTTTTTAGGAATGATTTTACCGTATCTATCGCAATTTCAGCTGCTTTTCTTTGCGGGTAATTGTAAAGTCCGGTTGATATGCAGGGAAACGCTATGCTTCTTAGCTTGTTTTTTTTAGCTAGGTTTAAACTGTTTCCATAACACTCCTTCAGTCTTTCCGGTTCTTCTTTTTGTGGACCCACTGTATGGATGACATTTCTTGCTGGTAGGTGGTATCCTGCCGTTATTTTGGCTTCTCCAACTTTGCAGGGTGCTAATGTTTTACATTCTTTTTTCAGGTCCGGTCCAGCGGCTTTGTGAATTGCTCCATCAACTCCACCTCCTCCTAACAGGGTGTAATTGGCTGCATTGACTATAGCGTCAATTTTGAGGTAAGTTATGTCTCCGGGCCAGATAGCTATCTTGTTGGCCAGTACCGATGAAACTGATTTTTTATCGGTGTCCTTCAATGTTTTGAACCATGCTGGTATATCATTAAGACTAACGATTTTTTTCTTACTTTGCAGGTTGTCCAGTGACTTCGGTGATGCTGGTTTTCCTTGGAACTGGACTTTCTTTCTAGGACCTTGGTAAGTACGTAGTGGTATAGTGCGAGGAATGTCCTTTTGATTTTGCATTGGGGTTTCTGTTTTTGCAGGTAACGAAACTGGTTCTGGCCTCATTTCGGACGTAGCCAAATGAGCAGGTTTGAGTCTCTCGATGTTGACATTGGTAGTTCTTCCATTGATATCAATAGTAAATACTCTGTCACTGATTCGATCAAGGACTCTATGGGGACCGGAATACGGAAGATCCAATCCTTTCTTTGGGGCGTCCTGTCGCAGGAAGACGTGGCTGCATGTGTGTAAGTCTTTGTAACAAAATATCTTAGTTTTACAATGATGACTTGCTGGTGTTGGTTTCAAGTTACGCATGTGAATTCTGAATTCTTCTAGGAAAATGTTAGGGTCCGACGGTGGATCTTCGTGTGTGAAAAATTCGCCTGGAATCCTGAGCGTTGCACCATACAAATATTCTGCTGCAGAAGCTTTGAGGTCTTCTTTGTAACATGTACGTAAACCAAGTAATACTGTTGGTAAGATTTGTACCCATTCTTGTGTTTGATGACAGCGAATGGCTGTTTTCAATACTCTGTGCCATCTTTCTACTAACCCATTTGCTGCTGGGTGGTATGCTGTAGTTCTGATTCGCTTGCTACCAATCAACTGGGTCATTGCCATGAAAAGAACTGATTCAAATTGCGCTCCTTGATCAGTTGTAATTGTTTTGGGACAACCGTAACGTGCAATCCAGTTGGTGAAAAACTCTCTGGCTATTGTATTAGCAGTGATGTCCTCGATAGGCGTTGCTTCCGGCCATCTTGAAAAACGGTCTACCATAGTTAGGCAATAAGTATAACCGTTGGATTCTGGTAAGGGTCCGACAATATCGACATGTACATGGTCGAATCTTTGATCTGGTTCCTTAAAGGTTGCTGGCTGGGTGTGAACGTGTCGTCCTATCTTGGAGCGTTGACAGGGAATACAATTACGAGTCCACTGGATGATATCTTTGTTCATAGACGGCCAGACATACCGTTGACAGATCAGTTTACAGGTTGCCTTCCCTCCAGGATGTGATAATCCATGGAATGCGTCGAACACCTGCTGTCTAAAAACTGTTGGTACGTATGGACGGATATCATGTTGTGAAACGTCACAGAAGATTTCTTGTCGCAAGGGGCCAAAAGTTAATTTCTGTAGTTTTAATGATGTCTTGTCACTTTTCAGTAATTGCGATAACTCGTTGTCGCTGGGTTGGGCTTCAGCTAGGGCCGGTAGATCAATGACGCTGGATAGTCGTAGTGGCTGTGCTGCGGTAGCTGTATCAATTCTTGATAGTGTATCAGCAACAATGTTTTCTAATCCCTTAACCGAAGTGATTTTCGTTGTATATTGGCTGATATAGTTCAAATGACGTAACTGACGTGGTGATGCTTTGTCAGCGCGTTGTTGAAATGCATGAGTTAGTGGTTTGTGATCTGTTCTAACGATCAAGCTGTAACCCTCGATCCATGGTCTAAAAAACTTGATAGCGCTGTAGATGGCTGTCAGCTCCCGGTCGTAGACGCTGTATTTGGTTTGAGCAGGGGAAAGTTTTTTGGAGTAGAATCCTAGGGGTTCCCAATTGTTGTTAACAAGCTGCTCAAGGACAGCTCCCATTGCCTTACCGGAGGCATCCGTTGTTAGACGCAACTCGGTATTTGTCGCTGGATGGGCCAGTGTTACCGCATCGGCTAAGCTTTGTTTGGTTTGTTCGAAAGCTTTTAAAGTATCCTCAGTCCATTGTACTGGTCTCGGATCTTTTTTTCTGCTGTCTTTGAGTAACGCATGTAGCGGTGCTTGTGTTTCTGCTGAGTTCTTGATGAAACGTCTATAAAAATTAATCATCCCAAGGAATTGACGGAGTTGAGCCAGCGTCTCAGGTGGTCTGAACGTTGTGATGGCTCGTATTCTATCGGGTAGTGGTTTTGACCCTTCCGCTGAGATCTCGTTGCCTAAGTATTCAACGCTGAAAGCTCCAAATGTGCATTTGTCTATGTTGATTGTGAGACCAAAGTCCCTGAGACGTGTGAAAACTATCTTTAGGTGTTCGGTGTGCTCTTGGGCTGAGGATGATGCGATGAGTAGATCATCCAAATAGGCATGCACGAAGTTTAAGCCTTGTAGAACTTTGCGGATGAATCTTTGGAAGGTTTGTGCCGAGTTGCAAAGGCCAAATGGCATTGCTAGAAATTCGAATAACCCAAACGGTGTTATAACTGCCGTTTTGGGTACATCCTCAGTTTTGACTGGAATTTGATGATACGCCCGGACTAGATCAATTTTTGAGAATATTGTTTTCCCGTGTAGGATGGACGTATAGTCTAAGATATGTGCGATAGGATATCGGTCAGGTACTGTTTGCGCGTTGAGACGTCGATAATCGCCACATGGTCGCCAGTCGCCTGACTTTTTGGGCACCATGTGTAACGGGCTAGCCCACGGGCTGCTGGACGGTCGACAAAACCCTTGGTCCACCATGTATTGGAATTCTTCTTTGGCTCTCTTCAGTAACTCAGGTGACAGCCGGCGTGCTCTCTCAAATGTCGGCGGTCCAATCGTTTCGATATGGTGAACGACATCATGCTTGATGTTGCGTCGACGCGTAGGTGAATCAAGAACTTCTGGAAAACCTCGAAGCAAGGGTGTATATGGGTTGTTTTGGTCTACCTTGGAAATTCCAACTAGTGATGCTGGGTTCCACATACCTGTGGTCTTGATACCTGTTTCCTGATCGTAGACCAGACAACGTTTAACATCGACGATCAATAGGTAGTGGTGTAATAAGTCAACTCCAATGATGCCGTAGGGTACATCGGCAACACAGAAGACCCATTGAATCGGTCGTCTTAGTCCTAAGTTGAGCGTGAGAGCTCTTTGGCCATATACAGAAATAGTGGAGCCATTAGCTGCATAAAGTTTGTTGTTTGCTATTTGGTTTTTGTCGTGACGTGTGACTGGTAGGACGGACACATCTGCTCCCGTATCGACTAGAAATTTTTGTCCCGTAGTTTTGTCGTGAAGGAAAAGTCGGCGAGGTTCTCTGGGACCACCGGTGATCGCCGCTTGCACTGGTGGTGTGACTAGTTTTCCTGGTTTGTCTTGAAGGCACATGGAGTTGTGCACTTGCGTGCCCTGTCACCGTACTTGCGATGGTAATAGCAGTGTTTATCATTGTTATCGTTTGAGGTAGCTGATTTTCCTTGCTGTTGACGCGATCGTGAGTTCGATCGTGAACGAGATTGTCTTGAATTACGTTGTCTTTTGAGCAATTTGTCAACTTGGAGCGTCAGCTCGCTAACCTTTTTTTCAAGGGTAGTGAAGTCTGAGACTGATGTACTAATGCCCATTAGCTTATTATCGGAGGCCTTCTGGATATCCCATATTTTATCCGCCAACTGTGCCATGGCTGTGTTATTTAATGCTTCGGCTGAAGCCAGGGCCATTTGAAGTCGTTGCGGCAAGTGGTCTAGCCATAACGTGCGCACCGATTTCTCATCAAGTCTTTTTTGGTTCAATGATTCCA
Source organism: Athalia circularis (assembly GCA_963978495.1). NCBI lineage: Eukaryota > Metazoa > Arthropoda > Insecta > Hymenoptera > Athaliidae > Athalia > Athalia circularis. The sequence goes on from OZ021701.1 coordinate 22,510,011, forward strand.
TCTCAGCGAGCAGAAACGATGGCCTTTTATCGCCCAGCTGCAGGCCTGATACCAGCTTGCGGAACTTCTGTTCCTGTGAAATAGAGAAGCGATTCAATAAGGCGAGCTTCAAGGCGTCATATTTACCGTGTTCCGGTGGTTGTAATATGATGTCCTCTATCAGTACTAGGGCAGCCTCATCTAGCTTAGTAATCACGGCGTTGAATGTCACTCCATCGGATGTTACGCGATGCAGCTGGAATTGTGCTTCTAGGCTTGCGAACCACAGCTCAGGTTTCTTGGTCCAAAATGGCGGAATCGTAATGCGTTCCACACCGCTTATCGTTGACTGGTAAGGCACTTGTGACTGAGCGGATTCGTATGTTTGTATGCTGGAAGTACTTGCCGTCACGCTGGTTGATCCTTCTCCTAGGTCGTGCTTATCCTCCGTACGGAGCTCGACGCCCTGTGGCGGTGGTGGCTGTGACGCCATATCGTGTTTGCTTATTGCGCACTTGATATCAAGATCAAAATCACGATGCACGGGCTCGAATTGTTTGCTTGTTTGTTTATTTTTTCCTCTATCACGTCGGGGTCACTAATTATGTGGCGGTGGCACATATAATAAGTACTGCGTATCGTATAGGTATAATAAACTCTTTATTTTATGTTTTAGGTCCGTAGCAGGAGGAGCGTACACCGGCGAGGCAACAAAGGTAAGGTAAAGTTAAGTGTCTTAAAAACTAGAAAGTTCCCTAGGCCCAGGTGGCGCTTCGGACGGCCGAGGGCTGCAGGTCCCCACACGTCTTATTTCTTACCAAGTTCGCCACCGCACAGCGATTCTTTTTCATTGGGCCACAGAAAAGCGGCGCTCTCATAACTACCGTTCGAAAATTTTTCTTCACCCTTCAAACATCTTACGACAATAGTACATCCAAAAAAACATAATTAATACTGCAATATTCTCCAACAACATACAAAAAGTTATGAAATCCCCACAAAAGGCACCTACGGTGCAAAAAAGTTCGCCAAGTACATTAAATGTTTGAAAAATTCATTGATAACAAGAAAAAGAGAATACAAATCAATTATTGTGCCAAGTACATGTAACTTTGCATGATGTAAGAATATCAAGAGACTCGGTAGAGTTTCGCGCCAAGTACATTCGAAAGAACGGGCGGACTACCGAGTATCTTTACTGCTAGGGGAGCGAGAAAGCGCTGTACGACCAACTGTTCTATCAAGTATCTCCAAAATCATAGGCGTTTCGGAAAATTTGGATGCACTTTTGTAATGTAAATCAGTGTAGCGGGTTCATTTAAGCGTAATTTCAATAACATCAGCAGTCGGAGAGTTGAGATATGATAATTCTCTGATCACCAGTAGGCCGTTTCACGATTCACGATTGGTCACTGCCGTCGTCGGATGATAGCTATATGTCATCTGGAAACAGAAACCTTTTCACATGAATGCTATAGACGAGAGGCCGCGGTGTGATTACTGTCATGAAAGATGTAGTAGGTTTATCACTACATCGTTCTGTCATGGCTCGAGCTATATTTCTGTCAAGTAGGAAAAAAGACCTCAGTATACTTGGCAGACCATTCCGTGGAATTCAAAAACGAATGTCCCTAGTCATTTGGAAATCATTTGGACGAATTTGGAAAATCATTTTCTTATAGTTTGGAAAACGACAGATGAATAATAATTGAAAGAAATTGATGAGGCGTTAAGTTGGCAGACATATTCACTAGTTTTTTTGTTTTTTTTTCTTATATTGATTCTTAACGATTTGGAAAATCGATTCGGGAATATTTTAATATTTGGAAAATATTTTTTCCAATCATTTATTAATAATTATCACCACATGGCCTCTGGGGATGATGCCGTCCCTGAACTACATCCCCACCCTTTCGTTCCCCTTTCCCCTTCGCAATGTTCAAGCGCACTACGCTGTCAGGATTGTGTCAAACAGGCATTTTATGTGAAAATAAAATGCATAACAATCAAATATTGAAAATATTACCTTGAACCATGGATTTTTTTTGGATTTTACATTGCATTTGATTCTGACGCTTTCGGTTATCATTTTTGAGAAATTATTGAAAATGCTCTGACCGCCTTGAAAACGCCATTTGTAATTCTCTTGAAACATCAGCTTCGATTTGCATGAAATTTTTGGAAAACGATCAGAGCATCTTCAATAGTTCCTGAATAGAAATTAAAGTCATTGTACAGCCTAGTAAAAGTGTAGACGAAGAAGAAAAACTCTGATTCATATTATGTTGTTATATTTTGCATTGAGTTTATGTTGAAATATAGTTAATTTTGATGATTCATGTACAAATCTTTTTTGTGCAATTGTAATTCGAATACAATGGAGAAGTAAAAAGTAGATGTCAGTGTACCATCAAGTTTTCCCATATTATGCGAGCCAGGTGATAAACATCCATATACTTAGCCCCCATTCAACCGAATTACAATAATTCTTTTATTAATCGTTTGATGGTCGTTTGACGGTGATTGACGGATTAATCCAGAGGTTTGACGGAATTCCGTTAATTGAATAATAGATAAAGTAATTTTGGCTAGAGAATTTTTATAGTTGGCCCCCCGATAATAAAAAAATTAATCAGATTCAGTAGAAATCGATGCAGCATCGTTTGACGGTGATTGACGGTCCATTTTCATGAAACAAATTTGGTTAATAACCCTGTAATCACAAAAAAAAACAACTAAAATTTGGACAACATGAACATTTGGACATATGTAGCTTTATTTTATTCGCGCCTATGGTGTGACAACACTTCGTCCCTACTGGTTGTGAAAAACTGATTGGCTGACTGGTTGGTTTGATGTTCTCAACCAATAGCGACAGAGCGCTGCCGCAGCGATGCCGCGCATGACTAGTCTTACCATTGCGAAAGTTTTATGTCCACCTGTACGTAGCTGTAAATTATCGTTGACAAATTTCATTGAATGATCAAACTCTGTTATTATATACTGAAATTTTTCATTGTATTTGAAATATGTAACAATAAATGAACTCTTTGTTAGTACTCACGACTCTCTATTTCATGCTACATGATTGCTTGAAATGAGTTTTATGATCAGTTTAACGAACTAGACTATTCGTGGTATTTCGAATCCTTGGGAAATCGCTGCGGCAGCGCTCTGTCGCTATTGGTTGAGAACATCAAACCAACCAGTCAGCCAATCAGTTTTTCTCAACCAGTAGGGACGAAGTGTCGTCACACCATAGGCGCGAATAAAATAAAGCTACATATGTCCAAATGTTCATGTTGTCCAAATTTTAGTTGTTTTTTTTTGTGATTACAGGGTTATTAACCAAATTTGTTTCATGAAAATGGACCGTCAATCACCGTCAAACGATGCTGCATCGATTTCTACTGAATCTAATTAATTTGTTTATCATCGGGGGGCCAACTATAAAAATTCCCTAGCCAAAATTACTTTATCTATTATTCAATTAACGGAATTCCGTCAAACCTCTGAATTAATCCGTCAATCACCGTCAAACGACCAACAAACGATTAATAAAAGAATTATTGTAATTCGGTTGAATGGGGGGCTAAGTATATGGAGGTTTTGATAAATGTATTCGAACACTCAGAACACGATGAAATATTATGTTGATCTTTCTCTTCGTCTACTGCAAGCCTTTCCTCGTCCTAAAAAATAAATAATTATTATAAAGAATATGATAATTTTCTGCGTTTTAATTTAACTTACCAATTCAATCTGTTGCTCTTTTTTCGAATTTTTGTAGTCTCTCCTCCAGTAGACGGTGCTCTTCACACACTGCCAGTCTTTTCTCATTGTGAAAATACAAAACCAATTATAATTGAGAGATGTGTTTTTTTTCTTCCTAAAATTTATCGAGATTACCAATTGTGTCTCTTACCGTTTCGTACTTTATCGATTCTTCCCCTTCAGATGTTGCTCTTCGTCCATTGCCAGTCCTTCCTCATTCTGAAAATACAAATCAAATTATAATTGAGAGATGTGTTTTTTTCCTCCTAAAATTCATCGAGACTACCAATTGTGTCTCTCACTTTTCCTACTTCGTCGAATCTTTCCCGCCAGATGTTATTCTTCGTCCATGAACAGTCTCTCCTCGTCCTGAAAAAAAAACAAAAATTATCTTGAAAAATATATTTTTTTTTTTGCGTTTCAAATGAACTTACAGAGTACTTTCGGATTACCGCAATTTTTCTGTTGTTCTCTACAATTGTCCCATGATTGCATTAGGATTAATTTGCTTCTATTTCACCCTCGTTAGGCGAAGATCCGCTCCAAAGGGAAGATATTTGTAAACACACAATACACATTAATCAACAGTGCAATATTCAAACGTTGCCGATTAGCGTTGAAGGCTGACTCTTCTAGTTTGCTGGCAAAATTTAGAGTACATTCTTAGAATAATAGAAATTTCTAAGGAATAATCAAAAAATAAAATATATTTTAGAACAACATATCAGAAGTACCACCGATTTGAAATAGTAATGCTTGAACTGATCTCTAGATCGCGCTATTTTGTAAACTCGTGCAGTAGAGACCACTGCATCTCTATACAAACACAGAGTGTTAGGGGGGAGATTGCTGACCGGTATAGGAACCATACGTAGTCACTATTTGTGGCCGTTTGTGGCTGATTCGAGCGGTGTCTAGCGGAGTGGAACTCAGTTAAAATGATGCTCAGCGCTACCTGACGGCGTGGAACTCACATAGAATCAGAGTTCCACTCCACGTACGCTAAAGTCGGCACAACAGAATTTTTTGGTATTAGAAATGATATCGGATGGTATGAGCAGAGATAACTATAGATACTATTTAGAGGTGCAAATCCTTTCGGGGGATGAAAAGATGAAATACGACCGTATCACCTATTGTTGCACATTTTATAAATAATCAGTCCGATCAAATGGCCGGAAATTATCGTCGTTACGTTAACGTTATGTTAAATTAAATCGGATATGAAGTACAAAGTGATTGTAGCCCCTGTTGGATTTTTATTTCATCGACAATTATAAAAACATGTAAAATTTCTCAATCTTGCAATCAGCCTTCGAACCATTATATTTTTTATGGCAACTCCTTCCATTACTTGATGTTGTTTTTTTCAGTAAACACAAGACAGGATCTCAAAATTGCGTTCCGACATGGTTATTTTCTGACATGTGTCTAATACCTTCAAGGCCTGATAAGGTTTTCTAGGCCAACTTGATCGCCCTCCCGATCTTACCCGTTCGGTCTTTTTCGGTCTTTTTTTTCAACCCTGGTCTGACTTGATTTTAAAAATTTTCTTCTACTTTTTGCGGGTTATTTTGAAGTATGCACCCATTATGATATATATGCGAGACTTCTACATCGGTACAAAAGCGATAGATTCCTCTTCAATGCAACTTCAAGAAATGAACAACGGTCCCTATTCTTCTTAATATTCTCCGAAAGCAAGAAAAAAATGGAGAAGATAAAAACGATATCTCTAACAATAAAAAGAGATATTCCGAATTTCAATTGTATATTATGCAAAAGAAGATACGTTTGATGACGATGGATGAAGTCTTCATCAACAATTCAGGAGTTACGATTTTTTAATGTCTAACAACATATCATCTTATATTTAAAATATAATTCATCGACTCAATATTTATGACGAATCCAAAGAATTGAGCAACTGTGAAACGTTAGGAAATGAATTGTAATAAAGTAACACTAACCGTAAGAGTTCGGTTTCTGATCTTTATGCGATTGATACTAATTGCTCAAAATCTCCAATTTCTTCTGTCTGTTGTAAATGCAAATTTTGCTAATGTAAATTTTTCTTTTGATAAGATAATAGACTGTTTGTGAACTCGTATTGGCGAACGCAAATGGACCTGTGTTTTGCTTTTTCCGGGATTTTGAGAACCCCTCCTAGTCTTTCGAAAAATCTGGCAGCAAATATGTTACAATTTTTGTCTCTTACAGTTATCCGTTTTACAACTATTTTACCAGACCTTAACAACAACAACGTCACGTTATCTTATGTTTACGTTATTTCAACAACTCAGGATACGTTAAAAATTGTAGCACAATATTTGAAATCATTGAGCTGAAAATTACCAACTATGAAATCTCTTTTGTTCAATAAAAGCGAGTGTTAAACATGTCCATAAGTATAGTTACAATCACGCTAATGTGCAGCTACAAAAGCTGGCCTACGGGTAGACTCTGAAGAATGTGAATTAAAAACCGTTTCATCTGGCCTCATACACTCGTATGTATACTATATGCGCACTAAAATATAGTCTTCATTTGGCTCGTGTTGGAATTTTGGGGTGCAATAACTCCAAATGAATTCGAAAAAATGTGTGGAACCCTTAGGCTCTGAGGTTGAATCCGAGCAGTTTCTAATCGCCTTCAAATTTTCCTATTTAAATAACATGCGATTCTTTGGATTGTTATATTTTGCAGTTACTTCCAAATAAGTGAACCTTGCCAAATTATTTATCCATCTATACCAGCAGGTGCTTTATGAAAACCTTATAGATTTTTTGAACATTTAATTATCGTATCGATTTTTATGGTTGTTTATGAGATTGTTTAACGTATAATTGGCGTTTTTCATAAGATATCTTTGGTTCTGAGAATTACATGTGATGAAAAATCAATAAAATTCCCATATAATACCTGCTGGTATAGACATGAATATTGCGAAGTTTCATATTTATAGAAGTAGAACAGCAACGGAAACATGAATGTAACTATGTAGTGTCAACAAATGTGTTTATTTGAATAAGAAAATTTGAGAACGTTAAGGAATTGTTCAAAATTGAGTTAGAAGCCTAAGGTTTTTCGCATATTTTTTAAAACTTTATCTGAAGGTGATTCAGCTTATGGGTATCTTAATTTAAAAATGATCCAAATACAAATCACTCTGAGGCGCAACATGTCTCTGTAAATTGTGAGCTGCCTGTTATACGGCGCAGGGGCGCATTTTTTGACGTATGAAGCCGCGCTTTACGCGCGCCCTACTACTCCGTTCAGGCCTACTAAAACTGCTAATTACTTTCAACATACACCCATTTTTTTTTTATTTTCGTTATTTCAAGCATACGCCCGTTTTGCAGCTTCATGCGTCTTGTGATCGACATCTCGTGTCTCTCAACCTATTTATAACAATAAAACGACCGAACGACCTCAATCTCTGATGTTATGTTCAAACGAAGATACTGCGTAATTTATGTTTGATTTCTTTCAGATTTTAAATTTGAAAATCGAATATTCTAATGTATTTGTGAATTTCTTAGCAGCAAAATCTTTGTAAATCATACGAGTTTTATGTGCGGAATGCTCCACTTTACATGACGCCCACGCATAATTCATCATTATTGGATCATAGACGTACTTGTGGACTTTTTTCGATAGAATTTCAGTACTAAGGATTATCCAAAAGCATTTTTGATTATCTGTTTTGGTTCGCGTAGCATGTGAATCAACATAACTTGCGGGTAGCGCAATGTTATTCATTGATGTTTCGGAGGTGACCGTCTCGAATTCAGTTTAAAAAAATGAAATATGTCGTTTTACGAGTCCAGGGTATTTAGATTACTCTATATTAGGGTGGTCCTCATTTTGGGTATTTTTGAATTTCTTTGCTCCCAGAGGCTCAAACGGTTCGAAATGGAAGTAAAAAATGTACCCCAAGTTTCGTCCCCCTATCTTAATTTTAACCTTTGCCGCCGAATTTTTTTAGTTTTTATTTTTCATCACGGCCAAAATAATTATTCAAGAAATTTGAAACTGTGCAGGCTGTATCTTCATAATAGTAGCTACCTTTCAGAATTTTTACGGATTTTTCGATATTATAATTCTAAAGTTGCAGCTAGATATTGTTTTCTAATTTTTCATCACGGCTGAAATAATTGTTCGAAAATCCTTCAGAATTTTTACAGATTTTTGGCTATTGAATAAATGTTTTTTTTTTCTTCATTGGATAAATTTTTTTTTTTTATCCAATTACAAACTAAAAATTTCAAAAGCTAAAAATCCGTAAACATTTCGAAGGATATAAACGCTATTATGAGGAAGAAGTCCGCCAAGTTACAAATTTTTCGAAAAATTATCTCAGCCGTGATGAAAAATTAAGAAACAATATCTAGCTGCAACTTTAGGATTATAATATTGAAAAATCTGTACAAATTCTGAAGGGTAGCTACTATTATGAAGATACAGGCTGCAGAGTTTCAAATTTCTTGAATAATTATTTTGGCCGTAATAAAGAATAAAAACTAGAACAAATTCGACGGCAAAGGTTAAAATTAAGATAGGGGGATGAAACTTGGGGTGATTTTTCTTTCTCCAATTCGAACCATTTGAGCCTCTGGGAGCAAAGAAATTCAAAAATACCCAAAATAAGGACCACCCTACTCTATTGAGGCATTTTTTCGCGAGCCTCTGGTATAGGAACCAAAGTATACAAAAATATAGTTTGCGTGACATACACTATAGTTCTGGTATACTTTGGTACCGATACCAGAGGCTTGCGAAAAGAGCGGTGCTCTTGCGGTGCGGCACATACAAAGAACATAAACAATCGCGGCGAACTTCAGTGGTGCAATACTGCGAACAGCCCGTTGCAAGTCAGTCTTCGCTCAGCTCTCATCGTGGATCGCTCATCGACAATTTAGGAAGACATCGCGAATTATTGGAATAAGTACTGTGGCTCGTACTGTGTGTTACCAAATTTTATTTTGTGATTATTTTTTATAGTGTTAAATAGCTGTGTGTGATTTTATCCTGTCTGCTTTCATTATCGCACGTGACGTTTCAAATTATTTACGGTGGTGGCTTAGAAACTTTGTACGAATCTTCGTTGCACTGCATGGTAATATAAGTTTATATTGGCTCATTAAATTTGCTTGGCCTGTAGAATTGTTAGTTTTTTTTTTTTTTTTTTTTTTTAATCTTCATACAAATAGAATTATAACATAGTTTCTCTTCCGCTGATTGGGGTGGTTTTTTGTTGTGTAGGGGGTTTCTTTTCATTGTTATAAATTTTGCTAATTTGCTATTGGCTAATTAAATTTGCTTGGCCTGTAGAATTGTGAGTAGTTTTTTTTTTTTTTTTTTTTTTTTATCTTCATACAAATAGAATTATAACATAGTTTCTCTTTCGCTGATTGGAATGGTTTTTCGTTGTGTAGGGGGTTTTTTTTCATTGTTATAAATTTTGCCCTACGGATTTGAAGTGAAGCGTGAGGAGAGTATTTGGCTTTGAGGGGGGAGGGGGGGATGGGGATTTTTGTTTTTCGCTGTTTCAGATTTTAGCGGGATTATGGACGATCATCGGCCCTTGGAGAAGATCTACGACCGCTGCGCCTACGAGGGATGTTCCAATGGAAAATACAACGGGCATCACCTATTTAGATTTCCGACACGAGAAGATCCACGCTGTGAAACATGGATCCGGAACACGGGTGAGTGCAGCATTCAAATTTATTATACAATTACGATATTCATGATTTCGAACACAATACATTAATCATATGGAAAACATCCCTCGCAGTTCCCCGCATGCTACTGTTCTCGATCGTTCTACGCGGTCCATTAGATTTAATTCGTATTCTCAATGGATGCAATTGTGTACACTGCGGTGTTATATTTTTACCTGAGAAAGAGGCTTTGATTTGATGTGATAAATTAACTGAATAACTTCGTTCGCGAGCCGATCATAACGAATTATTCGCTAAGACAATCTTTTTAGTTCGATAACTTACAAAAAAACAACTGCGTACATCCCATTACCTGATATGACTCGTATATATACAAAAAGCAGTACCGAGCGTGTGACTTTGTTGTAAAATTAATGTCGTGTGGCTCGTAATAACAACCGCACCGGCGAAACAATGTATCGGAGAAATCCCACGTCAACTCGGTCAGCGTTGAGCCTTGATATTTTTTAATTGGCTATACATTTCTCAAATAAATAATACCTATATAAAATGACTTCTGATAACTTGAAAAAGCAAACGTTAAGTTCAAACACAACCGACGTTTCTTTGCTTTTTCATCATATTTCTTTTCATACTGATCCTTAACGTGATACAATCAAAAATCCTCGCAAAAATCTTTTGATGTGTGCATGACGAATCTAAAAATTGTATTCTGAAGCTATCATTCTCCAATTTGAAAATGAGATCGACAAATTTGCACTAAATTTTCAAAATCTAATCTAATCTAGTTTTATCAATTTGTTCAAATCTAATAAAAAAAATATTGAATTATATCTCAATGTGTCAGCATGTAATTTGATGTTGCTGCGGAGTAATGCGTTTCATCTTCACAAACATTTTGTTTTATCAGTTTTAATAATTCTTCGAATTTCCGGATTCTAATAATATTTTTTGTAGGTAGGATTTTTAAACTGTGCCGTGGGTATTTTCTGTTGGCCGTCAGTTCAGGGTGTAGGACAATATTTCAACATCGTGATAACTTCTTCGCAATTTAGAAATAATAGCAATTATTATGCCGTGATTTCTTAATCGCTAAGGTGAATGTGACTTTGGTTATTATTATATTGGCTTTAGTGGATTGCTATTTACCGATTGGACGGATCGCTTACTTTATGTTTCGCAAAATTTATTGTTGAGAATCATTATTTTTCTATATCAATTATCGGAATACAAGTGTCTAATGCAATTAGTCGCTCTTGAGCGCTCCGCTGATTGTGAGTCGCGTGTCATCACTTCGGAATCATTCGAATCCCCCAGCGAATGGTGCCGAAGCAGTTGCGAGCGGTACGATCGGACCCGGTGCGACGTAGCGACTAATAAATAATTCGATAAAAAATAGACTCCATCAAACCTCCATGAATAAAGAATTTTTTCTCTATTCAGAAATGAATAAGGTATCCGAAAATATTTTTTCCGAATTTTAAAAATGGCTTTTTTCATGGTGAAAAATCATTGAACATTTGATTTGTTATTAACAATTGGAATTCGCGATGATTTCCAGGCGAAAAAATTTTTGCTTAAAAGCTCATTCTTTCCCCTTCAAAATGCGCTGTCGATTATCTTTCTACAACAAATAGAACCGGAGATATTAATTCTTGGAGCTTACCGTGCGCTCATTTCGCATCAAAATTGAATATGTTGTAACTTTCGGAAAAAAAATATTTCGGACGAATACCGGAATACGTATCGACTCTTTTTGCACGCGAAAAAAGTTTCGTTCGATTTAAAAAATACGAGGTCAAAAAATCGCCAAATCCGTCCGATCTGACGTAGAATTGCCCAAATAGTACTTGCAAAACACTCGCTGATTTTCTGACTTACCCGGTGGATATTTTGGGTTGGAATGTTCCAATTAGGTGAAGCGTATGCGGTCCAATAATGAGAGAAACATAGGAAAAATGAGATTATTGAGGGGAAAATCTGCCTCTATAAGTCAAGTGGACCAGTATTAGTCACTTGTGTTCTGATAATTGGAGAATTTGATCAATATTTATTGATTATAATTAGAACATCTGCTGAAACATGCAGTGGAATTTATAATTGCATTAGACACTTGTATTCCGATAATTGATATAGAAAAATAATGATTCTCAACAATAAATTTTGCGAAACATAAAGTAAGCGATCCGTCCAATCGGTAAATAGCAATCCACTAAAGCCAATATAATAATAACCAAAGTCACATTCACCTTAGCGATTAAGAAATCACGGCATAATAATTGCTATTATTTCTAAATTGCGAAGAAGTTATCACGATGTTGAAATATTGTCCTACACCCTGAACTGACGGCCAACAGAAAATACCCACGGCACAGTTTAAAAATCCTACCTACAAAAAATATTATTAGAATCCGGAAATTCGAAGAATTATTAAAACTGATAAAACAAAATGTTTGTGAAGATGAAACGCATTACTCCGCAGCAACATCAAATTACATGCTGACACATTGAGATATAATTCAATATTTTTTTTATTAGATTTGAACAAATTGATAAAACTAGATTAGATTAGATTTTGAAAATTTAGTGCAAATTTGTCGATCTCATTTTCAAATTGGAGAATGATAGCTTCAGAATACAATTTTTAGATTCGTCATGCACACATCAAAAGATTTTTGCGAGGATTTTTGATTGTATCACGTTAAGGATCAGTATGAAAAGAAATATGATGAAAAAGCAAAGAAACGTCGGTTGTGTTTGAACTTAACGTTTGCTTTTTCAAGTTATCAGAAGTCATTTTATATAGGTATTATTTATTTGAGAAATGTATAGCCAATTAAAAAATATCAAGGCTCAACGCTGACCGAGTTGACGTGGGATTTCTCCGATACATTGTTTCGCCGGTGCGGTTGTTATTACGAGCCACACGACATTAATTTTACAACAAAGTCACACGCTCGGTACTGCTTTTTGTATATATACGAGTCATATCAGGTAATGGGATGTACGCAGTTGTTTTTTTGTAAGTTATCGAACTAAAAAGATTGTCTTAGCGAATAATTCGTTATGATCGGCTCGCGAACGAAGTTATTCAGTTAATTTATCACATCAAATCAAAGCCTCTTTCTCAGGTAAAAATATAACACCGCAGTGTACACAATTGCATCCATTGAGAATACGAATTAAATCTAATGGACCGCGTAGAACGATCGAGAACAGTAGCATGCGGGGAACTGCGAGGGATGTTTTCCATATGATTAATGTATTGTGTTCGAAATCATGAATATCGTAATTGTATAATAAATTTGAATGCTGCACTCACCCGTGTTCCGGATCCATGTTTCACAGCGTGGATCTTCTCGTGTCGGAAATCTAAATAGGTGATGCCCGTTGTATTTTCCATTGGAACATCCCTCGTAGGCGCAGCGGTCGTAGATCTTCTCCAAGGGCCGATGATCGTCCATAATCCCGCTAAAATCTGAAACAGCGAAAAACAAAAATCCCCATCCCCCCCTCCCCCCTCAAAGCCAAATACTCTCCTCACGCTTCACTTCAAATCCGTAGGGCAAAATTTATAACAATGAAAAAAAACCCCCTACACAACGAAAAACCATTCCAATCAGCGAAAGAGAAACTATGTTATAATTCTATTTGTATGAAGATAAAAAAAAAAAAAAAAAAAAAAAACTACTCACAATTCTACAGGCCAAGCAAATTTAATTAGCCAATAGCAAATTAGCAAAATTTATAACAATGAAAAGAAACCCCCTACACAACAAAAAACCACCCCAATCAGCGGAAGAGAAACTATGTTATAATTCTATTTGTATGAAGATTAAAAAAAAAAAAAAAAAAAAAAACTAACAATTCTACAGGCCAAGCAAATTTAATGAGCCAATATAAACTTATATTACCATGCAGTGCAACGAAGATTCGTACAAAGTTTCTAAGCCACCACCGTAAATAATTTGAAACGTCACGTGCGATAATGAAAGCAGACAGGATAAAATCACACACAGCTATTTAACACTATAAAAAATAATCACAAAATAAAATTTGGTAACACACAGTACGAGCCACAGTACTTATTCCAATAATTCGCGATGTCTTCCTAAATTGTCGATGAGCGATCCACGATGAGAGCTGAGCGAAGACTGACTTGCAACGGGCTGTTCGCAGTATTGCACCACTGAAGTTCGCCGCGATTGTTTATGTTCTTTGTATGTGCCGCACCGCAAGAGCACCGCTCTTTTCGCAAGCCTCTGGTATCGGTACCAAAGTATACCAGAACTATAGTGTATGTCACGCAAACTATATTTTTGTATACTTTGGTTCCTATACCAGAGGCTCGCGAAAAAATGCCTCAATAGAGTAGGGTGGTCCTTATTTTGGGTATTTTTGAATTTCTTTGCTCCCAGAGGCTCAAATGGTTCGAATTGGAGAAAGAAAAATCACCCCAAGTTTCATCCCCCTATCTTAATTTTAACCTTTGCCGTCGAATTTGTTCTAGTTTTTATTCTTTATTACGGCCAAAATAATTATTCAAGAAATTTGAAACTCTGCAGCCTGTATCTTCATAATAGTAGCTACCCTTCAGAATTTGTACAGATTTTTCAATATTATAATCCTAAAGTTGCAGCTAGATATTGTTTCTTAATTTTTCATCACGGCTGAGATAATTTTTCGAAAAATTTGTAACTTGGCGGACTTCTTCCTCATAATAGCGTTTATATCCTTCGAAATGTTTACGGATTTTTAGCTTTTGAAATTTTTAGTTTGTAATTGGATAAAAAAAAAAAATTTATCCAATGAAGAAAAAAAAAACATTTATTCAATAGCCAAAAATCTGTAAAAATTCTGAAGGATTTTCGAACAATTATTTCAGCCGTGATGAAAAATTAGAAAACAATATCTAGCTGCAACTTTAGAATTATAATATCGAAAAATCCGTAAAAATTCTGAAAGGTAGCTACTATTATGAAGATACAGCCTGCACAGTTTCAAATTTCTTGAATAATTATTTTGGCCGTGATGAAAAATAAAAACTAAAAAAATTCGGCGGCAAAGGTTAAAATTAAGATAGGGGGACGAAACTTGGGGTACATTTTTTACTTCCATTTCGAACCGTTTGAGCCTCTGGGAGCAAAGAAATTCAAAAATACCCAAAATGAGGACCACCCTAATATAGAGTAATCTAAATACCCTGGACTCGTAAAACGACATATTTCATTTTTTTAAACTGAATTCGAGACGGTCACCTCCGAAACATCAATGAATAACATTGCGCTACCCGCAAGTTATGTTGATTCACATGCTACGCGAACCAAAACAGATAATCAAAAATGCTTTTGGATAATCCTTAGTACTGAAATTCTATCGAAAAAAGTCCACAAGTACGTCTATGATCCAATAATGATGAATTATGCGTGGGCGTCATGTAAAGTGGAGCATTCCGCACATAAAACTCGTATGATTTACAAAGATTTTGCTGCTAAGAAATTCACAAATACATTAGAATATTCGATTTTCAAATTTAAAATCTGAAAGAAATCAAACATAAATTACGCAGTATCTTCGTTTGAACATAACATCAGAGATTGAGGTCGTTCGGTCGTTTTATTGTTATAAATAGGTTGAGAGACACGAGATGTCGATCACAAGACGCATGAAGCTGCAAAACGGGCGTATGCTTGAAATAACGAAAATAAAAAAAAAATGGGTGTATGTTGAAAGTAATTAGCAGTTTTAGTAGGCCTGAACGGAGTAGTAGGGCGCGCGTAAAGCGCGGCTTCATACGTCAAAAAATGCGCCCCTGCGCCGTATAACAGGCAGCTCACAATTTACAGAGACATGTTGCGCCTCAGAGTGATTTGTATTTGGATCATTTTTAAATTAAGATACCCATAAGCTGAATCACCTTCAGATAAAGTTTTAAAAAATATGCGAAAAACCTTAGGCTTCTAACTCAATTTTGAACAATTCCTTAACGTTCTCAAATTTTCTTATTCAAATAAACACATTTGTTGACACTACATAGTTACATTCATGTTTCCGTTGCTGTTCTACTTCTATAAATATGAAACTTCGCAATATTCATGTCTATACCAGCAGGTATTATATGGGAATTTTATTGATTTTTCATCACATGTAATTCTCAGAACCAAAGATATCTTATGAAAAACGCCAATTATACGTTAAACAATCTCATAAACAACCATAAAAATCGATACGATAATTAAATGTTCAAAAAATCTATAAGGTTTTCATAAAGCACCTGCTGGTATAGATGGATAAATAATTTGGCAAGGTTCACTTATTTGGAAGTAACTGCAAAATATAACAATCCAAAGAATCGCATGTTATTTAAATAGGAAAATTTGAAGGCGATTAGAAACTGCTCGGATTCAACCTCAGAGCCTAAGGGTTCCACACATTTTTTCGAATTCATTTGGAGTTATTGCACCCCAAAATTCCAACACGAGCCAAATGAAGACTATATTTTAGTGCGCATATAGTATACATACGAGTGTATGAGGCCAGATGAAACGGTTTTTAATTCACATTCTTCAGAGTCTACCCGTAGGCCAGCTTTTGTAGCTGCACATTAGCGTGATTGTAACTATACTTATGGACATGTTTAACACTCGCTTTTATTGAACAAAAGAGATTTCATAGTTGGTAATTTTCAGCTCAATGATTTCAAATATTGTGCTACAATTTTTAACGTATCCTGAGTTGTTGAAATAACGTAAACATAAGATAACGTGACGTTGTTGTTGTTAAGGTCTGGTAAAATAGTTGTAAAACGGATAACTGTAAGAGACAAAAATTGTAACATATTTGCTGCCAGATTTTTCGAAAGACTAGGAGGGGTTCTCAAAATCCCGGAAAAAGCAAAACACAGGTCCATTTGCGTTCGCCAATACGAGTTCACAAACAGTCTATTATCTTATCAAAAGAAAAATTTACATTAGCAAAATTTGCATTTACAACAGACAGAAGAAATTGGAGATTTTGAGCAATTAGTATCAATCGCATAAAGATCAGAAACCGAACTCTTACGGTTAGTGTTACTTTATTACAATTCATTTCCTAACGTTTCACAGTTGCTCAATTCTTTGGATTCGTCATAAATATTGAGTCGATGAATTATATTTTAAATATAAGATGATATGTTGTTAGACATTAAAAAATCGTAACTCCTGAATTGTTGATGAAGACTTCATCCATCGTCATCAAACGTATCTTCTTTTGCATAATATACAATTGAAATTCGGAATATCTCTTTTTATTGTTAGAGATATCGTTTTTATCTTCTCCATTTTTTTCTTGCTTTCGGAGAATATTAAGAAGAATAGGGACCGTTGTTCATTTCTTGAAGTTGCATTGAAGAGGAATCTATCGCTTTTGTACCGATGTAGAAGTCTCGCATATATATCATAATGGGTGCATACTTCAAAATAACCCGCAAAAAGTAGAAGAAAATTTTTAAAATCAAGTCAGACCAGGGTTGAAAAAAAAGACCGAAAAAGACCGAACGGGTAAGATCGGGAGGGCGATCAAGTTGGCCTAGAAAACCTTATCAGGCCTTGAAGGTATTAGACACATGTCAGAAAATAACCATGTCGGAACGCAATTTTGAGATCCTGTCTTGTGTTTACTGAAAAAAACAACATCAAGTAATGGAAGGAGTTGCCATAAAAAATATAATGGTTCGAAGGCTGATTGCAAGATTGAGAAATTTTACATGTTTTTATAATTGTCGATGAAATAAAAATCCAACAGGGGCTACAATCACTTTGTACTTCATATCCGATTTAATTTAACATAACGTTAACGTAACGACGATAATTTCCGGCCATTTGATCGGACTGATTATTTATAAAATGTGCAACAATAGGTGATACGGTCGTATTTCATCTTTTCATCCCCCGAAAGGATTTGCACCTCTAAATAGTATCTATAGTTATCTCTGCTCATACCATCCGATATCATTTCTAATACCAAAAAATTCTGTTGTGCCGACTTTAGCGTACGTGGAGTGGAACTCTGATTCTATGTGAGTTCCACGCCGTCAGGTAGCGCTGAGCATCATTTTAACTGAGTTCCACTCCGCTAGACACCGCTCGAATCAGCCACAAACGGCCACAAATAGTGACTACGTATGGTTCCTATACCGGTCAGCAATCTCCCCCCTAACACTCTGTGTTTGTATAGAGATGCAGTGGTCTCTACTGCACGAGTTTACAAAATAGCGCGATCTAGAGATCAGTTCAAGCATTACTATTTCAAATCGGTGGTACTTCTGATATGTTGTTCTAAAATATATTTTATTTTTTGATTATTCCTTAGAAATTTCTATTATTCTAAGAATGTACTCTAAATTTTGCCAGCAAACTAGAAGAGTCAGCCTTCAACGCTAATCGGCAACGTTTGAATATTGCACTGTTGATTAATGTGTATTGTGTGTTTACAAATATCTTCCCTTTGGAGCGGATCTTCGCCTAACGAGGGTGAAATAGAAGCAAATTAATCCTAATGCAATCATGGGACAATTGTAGAGAACAACAGAAAAATTGCGGTAATCCGAAAGTACTCTGTAAGTTCATTTGAAACGCAAAAAAAAAAATATATTTTTCAAGATAATTTTTGTTTTTTTTTCAGGACGAGGAGAGACTGTTCATGGACGAAGAATAACATCTGGCGGGAAAGATTCGACGAAGTAGGAAAAGTGAGAGACACAATTGGTAGTCTCGATGAATTTTAGGAGGAAAAAAACACATCTCTCAATTATAATTTGATTTGTATTTTCAGAATGAGGAAGGACTGGCAATGGACGAAGAGCAACATCTGAAGGGGAAGAATCGATAAAGTACGAAACGGTAAGAGACACAATTGGTAATCTCGATAAATTTTAGGAAGAAAAAAAACACATCTCTCAATTATAATTGGTTTTGTATTTTCACAATGAGAAAAGACTGGCAGTGTGTGAAGAGCACCGTCTACTGGAGGAGAGACTACAAAAATTCGAAAAAAGAGCAACAGATTGAATTGGTAAGTTAAATTAAAACGCAGAAAATTATCATATTCTTTATAATAATTATTTATTTTTTAGGACGAGGAAAGGCTTGCAGTAGACGAAGAGAAAGATCAACATAATATTTCATCGTGTTCTGAGTGTTCGAATACATTCATCAAAACCTCCATATACTTAGCCCCCCATTCAACCGAATTACAATAATTCTTTTATTAATCGTTTGTTGGTCGTTTGACGGTGATTGACGGATTAATTCAGAGGTTTGACGGAATTCCGTTAATTGAATATTAGATAAAGTAATTTTGGCTAGGGAATTTTTATAGTTGGCCCCCCGATGATAAACAAATTAATTAGATTCAATAGAAATCGATGCAGCATCGTTTGACGGTGATTGACGGTCCATTTTCATGAAACAAATTTGGTTAATAACCCTGTAATCACAAAAAAAAACAACTAAAATTTGGACAACATGAACATTTGGACATATGTAGCTTTATTTTATTCGCGCCTATGGTGTGACGACACTTCGTCCCTACTGGTTGAGAAAAACTGATTGGCTGACTGGTTGGTTTGATGTTCTCAACCAATAGCGACAGAGCGTTGCCGCAGCGATGCCACGCATGACTAGTCTTACCATTGCGAAAGTTTTGTGTCCACCTGTACGTAGCTGTAAATTATCGTTGACAAATTTCATTGAATGATCAAACTCTGTTATTATATACTGAAATTTTTTATTGTATTTGAAGTAAGTAACAATAAATGAACTCTTTGTTATTGCTCACGACTCTCTATTTCATGCTACATGATTGCTTGAAATGAGTTTTATGATCAGTTTAACAAACTAGACTATTCGTGGTATTTCGAATCCTTGGGAAATCGCTGCGGCAGCGCTCTGTCGCTATTGGTTGAGAACATCAAACCAACCAGTCAGCCAATCAGTTTTTCTCAACCAGTAGGGACGAAGTGTCGTCACACCATAGGCGCGAATAAAATAAAGCTACATATGTCCAGATGTTCATGTTGTCCAAATTTTAGTTGTTTTTTTTTTGTGATTACAGGGTTATTAACCAAATTTGTTTCATGAAAACGGACCGTCAATCACCGTCAAACGATGCTGCATCGATTTCTACTGAATCTAATTAATTTTTTTATCATCGGGGGGCCAACTATAAAAATTCCCTAGCCAAAATTACTTTATCTATTATTCAATTAACGGAATTCCGTCAAACCTCTGGATTAATCCGTCAATCACCGTCAAACGACCATCAAACGATTAATAAAAGAATTATTGTAATTCGGTTGAATGAGGGGCTAAGTATATGGAGGTACAAATAGTGACTACGTATGGTTCCTATACCGGTCAGCAATCTCCCCCCTAATCTCTGATCACAGTTACGTCACATCAACAATTAACTTATTGTTAATAATATCGAATCTTCTGACGCTTTGATACTTTTCATCCGCATACGTACGTATGTTCGTTATATAAACCATACAGCGATAATTGCTACATCGTTGTTATAATAGTAGCTAGAAACTTCATTTATAGCATAACCTCATGTGGCTGTCACTGCGGAGCTATCGAGTCTAGTTCATAACATTTTAGCAAACGGATTCAGAAATTTGAATTCGTTCATGTCAATCATATTAAGCTGGGCAAACGCTTCGTACTGTTACAAGTTGACCGAAAACTATCCATTTCATATTATTCAAAATCCTTAACACCGTTTCCATAATAAACATTTATCGTATGCCGTCATCGAGTTTGGCCGGTGATTGTGATCGCAAGGAGGTGATCGTAAAGACATGCGGAATGACGACAGGACTCTAGTGGTACAGTAGAGACGACTAGAGTCCCTAAAGAGTCCCTAGAAAATAACGAGACGACGAAAGCGATGGTCACGCCCATGCATCTGCAGTTTAAACCTCAGCGAAAATCGAGTTTGCGTTATATACTGCACTACATTTCATAGCAATAGAGCTAAGGAGAAAAGTGATCCGGAGACGACGATGACGTTGAAAATTCTGATCGTAGAACGGGCTCGAGCGTCGATAACTATCATGAGATCACATCTCTCCGAACATCAATGTTATTAAAATTAGGCTCAAATGAACCCGACACTGCGATTTATATTGCGAAAGTGCATCCAAATTTCCCGAAAAGCTAATGATTTAGGGGATACTGAATAAAACAGTCGGCCGTACAGCGCTTTTCCTATCTCTTAACTGTATAGATACTCGGTTGCCGTCCGGTGCTCTTTTAATGTACTTGGCGCGAGACTCTACAGAGTCTCTTGATGGTCGGATAAATAGTGAGGCGCCACCAGATCACAAATCCGATTAGTAAATAATAATGGGACGAAACAAAACACGTAATAATAAATTAACAGCAAAGTATGTATAGATACAAGACGAAATAAAAGCGATTGGCAAAAAGACCGTGTAGAAATAAAATAGTATAACAGTAGAGATGGTATGAGCGATAATCATCAGTAAAAATAGGCTTTCAAAATAAATCAGGCACAAAGACAAAATATGATATCAACTGCATGGGGCAACAATTATGTGCATTCGTAAAAAGGGCTCAATCTCCCTGGCTCGTCAACCAAGTATTACAATAAATGTCTATATCGAATGATGGAATGACTTATCTGGTGATTGCGGTGTTGTCCGTACGACGGCCCAGGGAGAAGAGAGTCAAATTTATAATTTATCGGACTTTTCGGACCTTCGCGAATCCTCGGTGCTCTTCGCCGAAATCCCGATTGCCCATCTCTCTCACTGTCTAGGCTTCAGCCTAACAGCAGGTGCTTACACATGGTGACCATCGATGGGGTTACCGCGGTGCTCGAGGTAAACCACCAATATTGTTATTGGTGGTTTAAAAGAATAGGCGATCGATTCCATATACCATACGAACCAGACTATCGTTTCTGCGACGATCTTCGATTTCGATTAACGTACATGAATCAAATTGGGTGGGGGATCCGGATTCGGAAGATGATGGATATCACAGCGACGCATGGTATGCATAATTGCTATAGTATAATAATTGAAGTTGTTAAAATTACTAATTTTGGGTTTCATCTTTTCAGATCGACACCGTGTGGTATATGTATTAAGCTAATTTTAAGTTTTGAATAATTAAGTCTAGTGTGTAAATACATTCTATAAGTGAAGTATATATGTAAATTCATATTTGCATTTAAAATATATATATATTCTTGGTATGATAGATATGGCAAAACGATTTTATTCCACCACCTTTTATCCATCGCGAGGGCGAAACATATCCCGCATGACTGACAATGAGATATTCAAATATCCCATTATTGGAAAAAGAAAAAAAAAAATCAGTAAGTGGACAAGCGAGGATCAGAGATCGGTAAGTGAATTAGCCGCAATCTGATATAGGGTAAGCCGAACGGCAGGTATCAAAAATGGTCGGTCGATCGGCTAGAGTCGGCAAGTAGATTATCCGAAATCGAAGACGGATTTATCGACCAAACGGATTTATCGACCCGCGATCGATAAGTTGGTAAAGCCCGTGTCACACTACGGAGTGAAAACGCGGATTGGATTGGGATTGCGGATTGGTGCGTGCGTCCCTCCCGCTCACACTGCGTATTCCTTTCGGATCCGTCGACGCCCGAGGCGCCATATTTTCGAAAAGGCTGTGTTGTAGCAAAATGTATGAAGTTCGAGAGCAGTATAATGAACGTAAAATCTGGCGGAAGAGACTGCTCGCCAGCATCTTACTTCTGAGGGTGATCGAAGACGACAATAAATGTGAAAGGAAGATGTGGATTTGTAATTGGATTGCAAGGAGAAAAGAAAAAAGGATACACGATAATCTATTTCTTGAACTTTCATTGGAAGACCCAAATCGTTTCAGGAGGTTTGTATTGAGATTTTGACTATCTGATGAAAGTCATCTTATGAAAAAATATGAGTGTTTAGAGTAGATAATTATTTGCCATTTTTTCAGGTGTCTCCGGATGGATACTGACACATTCGAAAGTCTTCTGATGAAAGTAACTCCACTTATCAAACGCCAGGACACTCATTTGAGAGAGAGTATTTCTGCCAGTGAGAGGCTGTCAGTGACTCTGAGGCATTTGGCTACTGGTTGGTTTAATCATTTATCAAAATTTCTCTGTGTGAAAGATATTAAATAAATTCAGTGATACATAATTATGCACATAGCTTGGTACATTCACGTCTTCAAAACATTTTTTTCTGTTCTTCTGTCACAAGGAGAAACTCAAGAATCTTTATCTCTCACCTTCCGGTTAGGCAGAAGTACTATATCAGGTATAGTGAGAAAAGTAACAAATGCCATAGTGTCAGTTCTCCAGGATGAATTCCTGTGGTTTCCCAGCACAAAAGAGGAGTGGAAGGTGATCGCACATGACTTTGGAGAGCGTTGGAATTTTCATCATTCGATTGGTGCAATGGATGGGAAACACTGCTTAATAGACCCACCCCTGCAGTCTGGTTCAATGTTTTACAATTACAAAGGGGACTATAGCATAGTGTTGTTAGCAGTTGTGGATGCTCAACTGAGATTTATATATGTTGATATCGGAACTAATGGTCGAGTCAGTGATTCAGGCATATGGAACGAGTCATCAGTAAAGAAAAATTTAGAAAACAATTCCATCTGTGTACCAGGATAGCTTCCACATTGCCTGGAGTAGAAGAATCGTTTTCCTATGTAATACTGGGGGACGAAGGATTTCCTCTGTCTGAAAAGCTATTAATCCCCTACCCAGGCCCACAGTGCACAACAAGGAGAGATCGCAGAATATTCAATTACAGATTATCTAGAGCAAGAAGGACTGCTGAGAATGCTTTTGGGGTGCTAGGAGCCCGCTTTCAAATTTTTAGGAGTCCAATGCGATATGATCCGGATGTAGCACGGACAAATATATTGGCAACATGTTGCCTTCACAACATGCTGCGATCACAGACCGTTGGGCGAGCAATGTATACTCCCTCTTCATTCATGGATGAGGAAAATGAAGTGGCCGGGAGTCTGAATCTAGGTGATTGGAGAAGTGAAAGTGCACAGGCATTCAGAAATCTAATTCACCAGGGTAGCAACCGGCATGCCAACCGTGCCCTTGCTCTCAGGGATAAGTGGTGCACGTACTTTAACAGTGTTGGTGCTGTAGCATGGCAGAACAGAATGGTCACATAAGCACATGTAAATGCTTTCCAGGAATAAAGTCATGACTACAATGCAGTGAAGTATAAAAATATCTTTATTTCTTTTTTACCTAGGCTCAAATCAATATAACATATACTATTACGTAAACATAATACTGTAAATCAGTGTCAAACAATGAAAGAAATATTAAAAAATTATACGTGTGATGCTTTCAATCTACATTTATCCGTAAAGTAATATCACAAAACAGCTGATTTTTGATAAGCAATGCACCTTATGAAAAGAGAAGTATGAACAAATTATATAGGACACCGCATAACATACTTTGGTCAGGGATACTGTAGGTGACTTCAATTTGAGAGGCAGCATTAACATATTGAACATAGCATTATGGTTGACGGGGTTGAACCAAGACACGCAATAACTCTCTTTCATAATACTGTTGATCATCAGAAGACATATTCCTGAAACGTGAAGCTATGTATGAACCAAATACCTCGAACTGATCGGGTTGTGGAGGTAGTGGGTCATGTTTGGCCAAACTTTTGGTGGCCTCCACTGCTTTATCAATAGAGGACTTTTTCGATAAACCCCTCTTTACATACAGAGGGTCATCATTTGGTCTTTTGAACCCACTAGGTGCAGAAGCAGGTCTGGGTGGAGGGCTCGGTACTGGTACCTTATTATATTCCCCACTTCCCACATTACCCAATTTGTTGGCAACTTTGGAGCTTTGTAGACTCTTTTCACCATTTGGTTGTGTGAAATTCAAATTTGATTTCATTGATGGTGTTGTAGATGTAGATGTACACGTAGATGGAGAAAATAGGTTGCTGTTGTCATGTGGAATCATGGTGAACAGCTAAAAGGGAAATATTAATACCTCATTATTTCAGATACGTAGTGATCAAGTATCAGATCAGGGAAACGAATAGAATCACGTACGTTAGTATTTTCATCAAAGTATACACTCGTTGGTATATCTTGTTGGTTAAGTGAATCCAGTTGCATGGATCTTATATGGATATTACATGTTGATCTTGATAGACTGCTGAGATTGTCAATGCTCTCCGACTGCACACAGGTTTTTTACAAAAATCACAGCATCTCATAAAACTCCCACTTAGGTTTGTATATGTCATCAGTACCATTCCCGCTGCAACGATTTACAGAATCTCTGACGTGTCGGTTGTTGTCCCGGAAAGTGCTAGCCATATTTTCGAACCGTTTCTTCACGGCGTCACCTGCGAGAATTAGATATAATAACGAATATATTCGGAGTGAAGCCACTGAAATGTAAGGGTACATTTCAGTGAGTGAAGCACTGCACAAGCGACTACATAACCTCAAACCGCAATTATATAGAAAATTTTTACGATTAACAATAACGTCAACACGATACCTGCGAAACTTCAAGTATTTTCAAACGTTAACTAGACAGTATTACGTACAACTAGTTTATTCCATACATATTTTACCTGTGAACAGCGCCAACGCTAGCTTAGCAACGGCCCCGGGCGAGTTTTGTAAATCGGGCCTCCTATGAGAAATTTTTTGACTACTGATTTTAAAGTGGAACTTTGCGAGATTTTTTCTTGGCAAAAGTCGCAATAATATCTTTGAAATTCAACTCGCTACAAATTTTATGCTCGATCGACATCGCAGCTAAACCGTTTAGTCGATCTTGGCACATAGTAGATCGCAAGTAAGTTTTTATGAGCTTTAGCTTTGAAAAAGTCCTTTCACTCGATGCGGAGGTTACTGGTAATGTTAAAAGAATTCTCAAGGCAACAGTCAAAGTTGGATATATCTCATTCAAACCCTTGCCGATAATATGAGATAACATAGCGAGTGCATTCCAATTGGTCATTTCAGCTGTTAAAAAGTAAGCCTTTAGGGATTCCAGTTCTTCAGCAAGCTCTCGACCATCGATGTCACTATTTTCGTCTTTCCCAGTCAGAAAATCTTCTAAAGCCTTCGATTTAGTCAAAATTTGGGTTTTATCCAATTTCACAAAATTATCTGAGTTACGGATGATACTAAAAGGTTCACAAACATTCTAGGTAATTTCGAAACGTTCCCGTAAACCAGATATCTTATATCGCATAATTTATCAAAAAATTCAATTTCTATCCGTTTCATTGGATCACTAGGTCGATCGTCGTGCTGAAGCTCATAATCAAAGAATCGTTTTTTTCGTGGAGTACGTGATTCGGGTAAAGTTTGCGGAATGTCCAACTTTTCAGCCATTTCTTTAGCTGTGGCCACGCAAGTTTTGAAACCGGATTCTCGAAAGGCTTTTAATTGAAGAATAGCATCATCAATCATGTCGATCGCAGTATCCAAATCAACTTTTGGACATTGCAAAGCTTTACTGACTTTATTGATTACTTGCAATACATCATACCGGACTACTAATCGAATCAGAAAAGACATAGACTCAATTTCGAAACAAAGGCCTCTCAGTTCCGACCTCAGTTTTGCATCTTTACCTTGTGATATTCTACAAAGTTCTCGCAAGGCATCTCTGATTCCTGCTACTTGGAACCTTACTGCTTTAACAGCATTTATTTTCCCTTCCCAGCGAGTTTCAGGTAACGATTTGACACTGATACTAACGTGCTCCTTCAATATTTGCCACCTTTGGATTGAAGCAGCAAATACTGCAAATAGCCTTTGAAGAACACCAAAGAATAGTTCAGCAGTGACGGACGAATGTGCGGCATCTGAAACTACAGGTTGAGGTTGTGACAACTGCAGGAAACGAAGAACGCCCTTCTATTATCTTTCAAAATTCTGGCCTGAACATCACTATTTTTACCCTTCATATGTTACTGCCATTGTCATACCCTTGACCCCGACAGTTTTTCAATTCAAGATTGTTGGATTTCAAGATATTCAACAACGTTTCTGTATCTGTACCAATTCTACGCGTGAACCATCGCTGATGTTATTCGGCCACTCAGCGGGATCTTGACAATTAATATTTGGTACTGAGGCATCTTTTTGTATAACTTGTTCTACCAAGTCATTTTCATCCGTAGCTATCGTCGTGTCTTCAATATTCACAGACTGAGTATCTGAATTTTTATCAGAATCTACTGTGACTTCGGAAGGAGGACAAGCGGGGTTTAAGTCATCCGTGGTGTAACTACATTCGCCACCCTCGTCACCAGATCTCAACCGCTTTACAAAGCCTCGAAAGAAAGCAGCGCTTTTTTTGTCCACCTCAGATCGAGCTGTTTTTATTTTCCGCTTTTGGGACCCTGATAAGGTTTTGGGCTTGTTCATAATGACTAACCACTACGAGTTGAGCAATCAAACAGTTATAAAGTAGAACCAGAAAAATAAAATGATATTGCAATTTGGTACAATGTTAGTAAGCTGGAACGAGGTTAATTAATATCAAGTAACATAAATATCATCAAGAATTTGGCCTATATTAAAAATTTTCAAGTAAATTATGCACTAAACGTGATAGGTCCTGGCCCGACAGAAAGATTGGTAGCTTATAATTGAAAAGCTTCTGAAGTTTTGGAATTACGAGTAATTTATAAACGAGATCTGAAATAAAAAATGAGAAAAAACAAATATTTAACGAGAAAATGTTTCAAAAATGTTCGCGTTGCCGAGAATTTTGTTCCCTAACAATAATGCGTGAACAGCATAAACGAAATACAGAAGAGAAGCTTCAAAAATCGTCTGCGCATAAACAAATACGAATACGACGTCTTAGGTAGACAAAGCGAAGCAGTCGATCTACAGTCCATACAAGTAATGCGGTATGATATTCTCTGATACTGCGTAGCTTGACACTTCGACTATGAATCAGCGCATGCGCTGCACCTAAAAGAACCGTCGGGCAGGGGACCAACCACTGACCTCTGTTAGAGAAGAGCCCCCACCCCGTGCGGATCCAGACGCACCCGTAACGTGTAATGGCAGCGTGAGTCGTACGATATTTCATCGAGGGCCCAACCGTTCAATCTTATTTGTCAATTTTTTTTAGCATCCATCGATCTCAGCGTTTTCATGTATAAAATGTATTATCGCGGTCAATTTTATTGAAAAAAAAATATCTTGCTTCCGTTCTTGGGCCCTCTCGAGCAGAGGGCTCCGGGCGAGTGCCCGGTTGGCCCATGCCTGGCGCCGGCGCTGCCTGTGAACTGCGAGCCTAGACTTTCGGCGATCCGATGCCACTGTCCACGTTTCAGATCGTTGCGTCTGTATTCCTTGCAGTTCGCGTCCCACAGCATTGGGCACTTCTGGACGAGTTGTATTAGGAGACATTCCGCCTCATGTGTGAACACTTTATTCTTGGGTGCCATCACCTCACAAAAGTATCAGTCACAAGAAGACATTCAATTCGGAACAACAACTGTTTTCCCGCGCTGTCACTGTGTCGTCAGCGTCACGTGACTGAGAGTAACCACGCTATTGGTCGAACTCACGGATCGGGACATGAAAAATAGAAGGATCTCCATCTCACGATCCACAATCCGGGTCCAGACCTGCTTCGCTCTGATTGGCTGATTCGTAATCCACAATCCGCAATCCCAATACGATCCGCGTTTCCAGTCCGTAGTGTGACACGGGCTTCAGACAGGTCGGTAAAACAGGCGCGGAATTAGTAACCCCGTGATCGATAAGTCGATAAAACAGGTCGGTAAAACAGCCTCAGAATGGGTAACCCTACGATCGATAAGTCGGTAAGACAGGTTGATAACACAGGCACGGAATCGATAAGTCGGTAAAACAGGTCGGTAAAACAGACGCAGGATCGGTAATCCCGCAATCGATCAGCCGGTAAAATAGGCACAAGGACGATAACCCACTCAGCCAGTAAAGACGGGCGCACAGTTGCCTGATCCAGAACTCTCGTTTCCTATCTACTAACTGGTAAAAAAACTTAATCAACAAAAGCACATCTAATTAAAAAATTGGGGAAATTTTTTTTTCCAACGGATTATTGTTCATTCAAGTATTCAAAAGGTATATAGATTTTCTCATTTCTTAATTTTCATAATTAATGGGATAAAATAATTTTGTTTGTTCAAGTTGCTGAATCGGTCGGCGCGCGTGAAACTCACTTCATCCGTTTTTAACCCTATTTTCACCACAAAATCAAAACTATAAATAATGGTGGTGAAGTTCCGGAGTTGAAACTTTTTTTTGGGGAATTTTCTGCTCTTTACGGATTTTTTTCAGATTTTCGATATCTGGTATAGTTTTTGAGATATTCATTTATTAAGTAAAGGGTCGAGCGACGTGACTCGAGCGACTAGGGCCGATCGAACGCGGCTCAATGCGGTCGACCCTGTTTAAGATTTTTTGTCATCATTTTAAATTACCCTGACGAATCTGAAAAAAATCATAGCTATTCCTTAGAGTATTTCAAAAATTTTGGTTTCTTTTTCGATTCTTAATATCAATTACGGCAACAATTACCAGCCAAGAGCCAAGACACTGTTATCTCCGGTTCTAATTGAGATTTTGATTTTTTTTTTTTTTTAAATACTTGGTAAAGAGAAAACAATAAGAATCTATCAAGATCGATTAGATAATACGTCCAATTATCAGAGATATTTCTATTTGTTTAAAAGCAAAAATTTTCAAATCGCCAAAAAACTCTTTTTTTATAAAATTTTTTTTTTTTTTCATATTTATAAAATGTGTCTATGGAAAACTATATCCATAATTTTTTGGTACCATGTGGCCACCGCCATTGAAAATGTATCGTTAATTTACGGATACTGCGCCGTCACGTATTGTTGCTTAACTATGTAACATAGGTGAACAAATCTTGAACTATTCTCTGAGGGAAAGTTTGAAGTTACTCTTCCATTAGTTGCAACGCGATAAGTTAGTTATTCATCAATTTATTCGAAAAAAACGAAAAAATTCATTCACGTGGTTTTTTGTGATTTCCAGGTAAACTAATTATGATAAAATTGTGTTTAAAATCTTATTTTTTAGATCTCTCCACGACGAACAACTTTTATCTGAACACTTTTCCCGAAAAACTTGCAAAAGAAAAGTTGTTCCGCAAAATATGGGTTTTCCATTTTTTAATGATTTTTAGCGGCCAAACCCGTTCGAAAAAAATGTCACATTTTTGAGGTTATATTAAGGGGGGTGTAATAAACTTGTACAAAAATCGGCCGGTCTATGTTCGGCCACAATAGAATGGAACCCATTTTCTGCTCAATTCGACTGGACTATAATCTTCAGTCAACGATAGCATCAATGGCCGATGCAAATTCCATTGGTTCTAAACTCGGGAAATTGTGTCAACAGCCAATAGCATAACGATAGCATTCGAGATGCGTTAACGTCTGCGTTCGCGTTTTGAGCGTGGCACGGCCTTGACCACACCGCGGCCATAGACTTGTTAGAGAGATAGACTGAGCGCTCTTATGGGCCGGTTGAAGCTCAGATTGAAGGACAGCAATAGTGCGAGAGTAGTTCTTTCCTTCTCGCACAGCGGGAAGAGTGGGGGAGCTCAGCAAATAAGGAGAATAGAGTGAGTGAGGGGAATTCATGGGATCTACGGTTCTACGTTCTCCCCACCAACTAACTGACTGCAGAAAGACAGGTTCTCTCACTATCGACCTCTCTTTCTATTACGATCACAGCTCCTCTTATGAGGCATATGGAGTGACCAAAGCGCCTCATGCGGGTCCCCATACGGTGCGGTAATACAGGGGCCTCAACAACGAGGCGCCTCTGCTCACCGCTTGATGGCGCATAACAACCATCAATTTCGTATATTCCATAGGAACATAACCTAGCAGTTATTTTCGCGTTAGTGCCTGTCACGATCATAAATATGTAACAAATACGTAAGAATAAGTTTTTTTCGCGAAAAACAACGATTCAAATCATAGAAAACTATGACTTTATCCTAAATTTCGTTCTTCACCTGAGCTACACACGTTTCTTAGCGGATGATCTAACGATTGAAGTCAATATGGGTGCTTACAGCCAGCGCCGGATTTAACTTGGAGCCGCCTGTAGTTCTGGAACTTATTTGCCGCCCCTTTACCTTGTCATTTGTTTGCAAGTGAGATTCGTTCAAACAGGATAGATGGATTCTTGATAATTAGTATCACACATGCTCGTAAACAATCGTTTCATTTAATATTTTTGGATATAGCTGCATACATATAATAATATTAATAATGATACTAATAAAAATAATAAAAATAATTCTTTTATGTAATCATTATAGTACATTTGATCTGTGACTAGCAATGTTTAGCGAAATGTTCACTTTTTTAATGCAAATATTTCTTTCTTGCTTTACGTGCCGCAAAGTCATTTATAATTTCCTCACAGTCCATGTCTCTAAAAAGATTTTGTTCAATGCATAAAACCGCAAGAGCATTAAGTCGCTCTTGAGAAATGGATGCACGTAGATAAGATTTAACTCTTTTTAAAGTTGAGAAGGAACGTTCGCCTGAGCAATTGGTTGCCGGAGAGCAAAGGAATATACGCATTGCAATTTCCACATTTGGGTAAATATCTTGGAAACCAGCTTCTCGAAGACGGCTATTCAGTTTGCTGATAGAAATATGGTCTTGACCTGTAATTAGGTGCTCTAGGTGAGAACGAAGGTGTAAACATTCTTCCACTATAGCATCCTCTAAATCCTCGTTGAAGCTGGCCAGTAATTTTTCCGCAGATTCTCTTACTTCCTTAATTTCTAATACCTTTAGCCGTTCCAGAAAACTGAATCTTTCGAAAAGTTCTACATACACCTGACTACGGCGTTGCAATTCCGCGTTGAGACTATCGATTATCACATTAAACGTATTTATTCGGAAGTTATCTCGTCCACTTTCGTTATGTAAGGTTTCAGTATTCGGACTTTCATCTACTCTGAGTTTCCTTTTCTTGGTCCGCTGTGTGTTTGTTTCATATTGAACAGCTGATGCAGCCTTAGCTGTCTCTTCAAAGTGGTCAAAGTCATCTCTAATACTTTGGACGAAATCAGTAAGCGAACGATATAATTCCACAACCGTTCCGATATCAATATTCACGCTTTGTAACTTCAAATTCACAACGTTGAATCTCTTCAAAATCAAACCCCATAAGTTTGCCATAATTGCCGTTTCTAAGCGCTCAAGCTGATTAACAATACCGAGGGCCTCGCACTGTGTAATTTTTTTCTCTGTCTTGTCGCTTGCGATACTTTTTAGAGCAGTCAGAATTTGTGGTAGTCCTTTCCAAAGTGCTTCACAGGCTTCATGTCTAGCTGACCAACGAGTTGAAGATAAGCTCTTCAGTACTTGTGACTGTGGATCTTTGCAGGATTGCAAAATTCCCCATCGATGAGTAGATGCAGAGAAAAAATTGAAAACTTCTTGTAACAGTCGAAAGAAATTTACTGCTTCAGAGCAGCAATCAGCAGCGCATGATCCCACTAGATTCAACGAATGCGCTGCACACGGAACGTAACAAGCGAGATTGTTCCTCTCTTTGATTCTTGCTTGAACTCCTGAATACGCGCCGGACATGTTACTGGCGTTGTCATATGACTGCCCTCGGCAGTCCTGTAGGTCAAGTCCATGGTTTTCCAAAGTTTTAAAAATGGTATTGGCGAGCTGCTCAGATTTATGTCCCGAATTTGGTATAAAAGTCAAGAACCGTTCAACCGGTGAGCCATCATTGGAAACGTATCTTATAATGAAAGTTAGTTGATCGACGTGAGAAATATCAGGAGTAGAATCAACACTAATCCCGTAATATTTGGCTGCTTTAGCTTCATTGATTATGGTAGTGGTCAGTTTATTTTGCATAATTTCGATAAACTCGTTCAATATTGTCTTTGAGAGGTAAGACGTATATCCACTGCCTATCTTTACCGATCGTTGAATGTGTTGACGTAGGAAAGGATCAAATTCAGGTATCAATTCCAATGTGCTGAGATAATTACCGTTATTGGAACTACCAAAATGTTCATCGCTTCCACGAAATGGTAAGCCTCGCATTGCGAGAGATTTCACTGTGGCAGCCACACGTCTTAAAACATTTCTCCAGTAATCAATTTCTTCGTCCAATTGTTTGAGAAAGGTATGATCGATTCTTCCTTTCGTGGTTCCTCTTTGCTTCAGGTCCGCAACGCTAGATTTATGTGAATTCGAGTTTTCATGACTTTGAACTCGGGCCATAGAGTTTTTCCAATCACAAAATCCTGTTGTGAAGTCAGATGCAGATTTGGAGAAAAGTAGGCACGGTACGCAAAATACACACTTTTTGGACTCTGAATACACTAACCAATATCTGCATTTTATCTCACCATTCTTCAAAGTTTTCTTGAAAAGATCAGCAGATAAATATCTGGTCTTATCACTGTACACCTTTGCCGTATCCTCAAATTTTACATTCGTGTTTTGTTTCACACCGTGAATAGCAACATAATCTCTAATTTCTTCATCAATTTTCCACGATGCCGGGTCATCACTGATGATTGGTGGCAAATTTTCAATTATATCACATGTATTTTGGTTTTTTGTTGTATCGTCTTCCGCATCCACTCTCGACTCCTCAATATAATCATGTATTTTGTCATCTTCCTTTGCATTCGTTTGACTAGAACTCTCTTTTCCAAAAAAATTCTCAATTTTCGGCACTTTTGATAATAGCTCATTTCGTTTTTTTTGTTTATCTAGCCGCTGCTGTTTATATTTTGCCCCACTCAATCTTTTCCTCCCGTCGCTCATTGTGCGAAATCACTAAATCACAACTCACTTCAACGTTATGCTTGTTAAAATATTATTAAAACTCTTACGAAACAGAGCAGAATACAATATCTCGGCATACTTGCACGAACGTGAACACGATCTAGCTTGTCGCAAATCGCTGCAATAAATAGGTATGATACAATGTCACGCCCAGCGGCCCAGCGCCACCTTATATGATAATATTAACATTCGGCACAGCAATAATACATTTCTAAAACGTTATGACTTTTTTATTCGTACGAAAAAACATTTTTTGGCATACAAGCTGTATATGAAGTTTGGTTTCCCAATTTTTGCCGCCCCTAAATAATGCCGCTGTAGGCCCAGGCCTATCGGGCCTATGGGTAAATCCGGCGCTGCTTACAGCCCCGCTAATGGGTATTCGGTGAACCCGGTACTAATGTAAATCAGCTGTCATAGTCATAAGAAATGTAATGTCGGTTTTTCCGTTACACAAATTTTCAAAAGGTGTATTCTCCTACATTTCTTGACCAAATGAAGTGGTTCCTATCTCAAGATGTGTGTTTTGGTCTTCTCTAGTGGCTAAACCCCGGATATTGCGATCTGTTGAGTATAAATATGAAAATATTCGATTATTTCACAGGGTAAATAGATTCCTATCAATTTTTTTTTCGAATTTTACAAAATCCAAAGTTTAGCCACTTCGTTTCAATTCCCTCTAACGATCTTCCAAATTTCATTTCGATCGCTTCAGCCGTTTTAGAGAATACACCTTTCGAAAATTCGAAGTCCCCCCACCTACAAAATGGCGACTCGATATGCACCTTATGTAGCGCCGTTGACTGTACAGGATCTTTAGTCTATGACCGCGGCTTCTTTGGGATCCTTCGAATAGGCGTGGCTAGAGACCCTTGTAAAGGGTCTCTAGGCGTGGCTTGAATATTAGTCATCTGGTGGCTAAAATATGAACTACTCAAAGTAGGCTCTGCGAATGTTGTTTACACTATTCTTCCGTGGTTTTTATTGTCACATAAACTATTAATTCATGTTTCAATAATTTATTCAATTAATTACGAATCACACAATGCGTGTGTCAATTCAAGAAAATCAATTTTCATCTATTATAACTACGTATTAGTAATATAACTATTACGTCGTAACGCCTCTTCTTCTCATTCTGTTCTCACGCTAAACCCGATCCTCCATATCTTCTTCTCCTATTCAATACTGTATCGCGATCTGGTAACTATACGAGTTGCATACAGCACCAATGTGCAATGCAACTCATTGTCAGCTAAAAACCCCTCCTCATTCCGAGGCTTCGTTCTTCAAAACCCACACTAGCCAAATCGCTTTCCGCTCCAAACTTTCGAACGAGTAACATCTTCCTTCTCTGATAATCTTCAACAAAGTCCATATATACTTTAATCGTACCAATAAATAAGCAAGAACAAGAAAGCACCTCAATCGCTCAACCAAACTTCCACACCTTTCTAATAATAACCTTTAGCAAAGGTCGAACCTTTACAATTTATTGTCGCACCCAAAGCAGCACGTTACATAACTATAGAAAATGTTATGTATTGTGTGTATTGTGAGACCCTTTTGAGGGAGCACTGTTTTTTTGGATCCGACGACTGGTGAAGGATTGATATCCACGATGTAAGAAATGAAAGTTTATTGGTGCATAGATGAATTTTTATTTACTAAATGCGTGTTGTTGCTCCGAAGAGAGAATTGAGAGTGGCTGTTCCGAGATGATCATACCAATATGGCAATCGAATTTACTGTAGATTTTAGCCGGTAAATATTACGGCGAATCATCCTGAAGACTAAACATCCTGTCGCAATCAGCCAAAGTCAATTCAAAATTGGGTCACTCAAATTTACAATAGCACGAGTAATGGTAAATATTTCTTTAGATTTGAAGATGAGTCCTACTGGCAAACTTGAAAATTTAATCCATGCGTCAAATCGGTTGAGTTTTTCTTCTTGATTAAATTTATTTTTACCAATGACCACACTTTCATTTTCCGAGGGAAATGAAAAAACGGACCGTATCATTTTTGGATGCATGACTTTTACAACCACATACACAACAATATATATTACTGCTACTAGTTTTAGGTGGAAATTCCATTTTGATAGATTAAAAATGTTCCTTTAACATAATTTTTAGCTTTCTAAAAATACAATAATTATGGAAAATGGTAAAATATTTATTATTTACATGATCTGACACATGTAAACCGTTGACTGAAGAAAGGGAAGACAGCCAGCCTTATGGGGCTTGGTGTCCGTAGTACGATACCCCAGCGAGCTATTGCCATCTGCGATTTGACGTGGAGCGGTAGGGAAGCTAGTTATTAACGCCCGTAGCGCTCTAGCTGTGGCACCCGAAGACACTACATTTGTCAATGTATCTGCGAACTCTAATACCGGCTTCGAAAAACCATATCTGATGGTAACAGCTCAGGACGTGTACGACGAAGTAGATGACTCCGTAGATGAATAGTGAAGCAGAGACTAAATGGAGTAAAAAATTGAAATTTTCGGTAATTTTTGTTTGAATGAGAAATATATTTGATTGAACTATTTATTATTTCGCAGTTTTAGGGCGAATGGGCGACCCTTCTCGGGGCACCGGCAAGAGCTGTCGTCGGAAGAAAAATAGCCGATGAAAACCGATGACCTGAGAATTAGAAAAACGTAACAAACGATAAAAATAACAATATCAAAAGTAAAAATAAAGAGCTGGAAAACGCACCGAATTATTATTTAGAAATGTTATATTTTGCTGGAAAGAAATATGCACCGCAAATGTGACAGCTGACGGAAAAATAAAAATAAATGGCTAGAAAACGAACCAAATCATTTTACAGAGTTGATATACATTGCTGGAAAAAGAATATTCGCCGCGGAAACTATACACAGCAGGGAAGAAACATAGAGCGCGAAGAAGCTAACCGAATTATTATTCAGAGATGTTATACTTTGCTGGAAAAAAAAATTGTAACGCACGGTATCATACAACAGCTCTGAACTGGTGATGGTTGCATATTCGATGAAGGTTTCGGAAAATGTTGATTCATGTCCACTAGACTGATCGTAAAAAATAAATTTTTTCAGACACCCCCTACAAAGCTCCCTTCTGATGAAAAAATACGAGGGTTTCTTTTTTAAGGGGGGATCCTGAATTGGACGGTTCGAAAAATCGATGTTTTGGGGAATTTTTTTAGAGTAAAAAAAAAAACGCAAGTCTCGCGAAATTTTTAGATTATTTTATTACATGTCTGAACATGAGAAAACAATTTTTTGTAAAGAAAAATATTCACAGGCAACCGATTTTTATGCACATTCGTGCAACTGCTGTTTCTAATCGGCGGGACAGATGGAGCACGTAATTTTCATCCGAAACAAAAAAACCAAAAACCATCTTTTCGGAATATATTTTTCTCCTATATGAACTAAGAAAAACTGAAAAAATTATGAAATTCGAATGTTTCCTCGGGTTTGAAACAGAAAATGTGCTTTTTGTGAAAAAAAAACATTATTTCAACTTGCTAAAAAAGTTGTTAAGAATTTTTTTTTTCGACAATTTTTTTAGTTCAAATAGAAAAGAAAACGATACTGAAGCTTTGGTTTGTTATGATTGGTCGTCTAGTTTTTTTGCAATCACGCCCGCCAATTTAGAGAAATCGTAAAAACGAAAACTCGAGAAAACGGGCTTTAAAGTTTTCGGTCAAGAAAAATGTTATTTTTCGGCTACTTACGGTTATAATACGCTAATTAGCTATCCCTGCGTAAAAAACTCGTTTTGATGGAGTTGCTTGAGTCTACGGGCCGTGCGAGCTAATTCCTTGCTGGAAAAGGACGTACGCCGATTTTCCCTCTCGATTCGTTGTGCGTCGATGTTATCCGCAAACATCTTGCGAATTTGGCCAATTTTTAAATCGAGCAGCTGCATAATATTTAAAACTGCAGAATATCCTTCGTTGAACTTTGTGTACACATTCTTAGATACATAACGAATACATTTGAACAATAAAAAAAAAATCGATTTTTTGGACCTTCTAATTCAGGATCCCCCGTTAAATAGAAAGAAAATGTACCTACAGTA
Organism: Athalia circularis; assembly: GCA_963978495.1. Classification (NCBI taxonomy): domain Eukaryota; kingdom Metazoa; phylum Arthropoda; class Insecta; order Hymenoptera; family Athaliidae; genus Athalia; species Athalia circularis. Next base: position 22,547,488 of record OZ021701.1, read on the forward strand.
CGACGATCTAAGTTCATTTTACTGGTCAAATCATGTTTTTTGGGGGATTTTTTATCACAAATACTATTTGTCTGAAAATATAAACGATTTTGGAATCCAAATGATAAAAATTTGTAAACTGTATACATTTTTTAATTTATAATAATAATAAATTTTATATAGTTATGATTATTTTTTTAATTATTCAATTTTCGATTATCTTAATTTTTGTTCAATTTTTAAGTATCTTTTGTCTATATATTTATAATTTATACATTTTTATCATTTGAGTTCCAGAACCGTTTCTATTTCACGAAAAATACTGTTTGTGATAAGAAATTCCCAAATAACATGAATTTACTAGTGAAATGAAATTTGATCGTCGTGCGGCACGTGTTCTTTTTATTTGAAAAAAAAAAAAATTATTCGGGTTTTTTCATCAGAAGAAAGCTATTTAGAGGGCGCCTGAAATTTTTTTTCTAACGACCAGTCTAATGTCTACAGTACCAACGTGTTACTAAACGGAATTGATTTGAATCAAAAGAACAATCAAATACTGCATTGAAATTATGAAGTATTATTGGAAAACGAATTAATACTGGATCTAAGTTGAAATTATTCAATTCAAGCGAATGAATTATTTCAAATCGAAAAGAATTATTTGAATAAATGGACTGGTTTGAATCAAAAGAATTGATCGAAATTGATCGCATTAATTCAAAATAATTCAACCGAAGAAATTTTTGGGTGATTTGCTCTCTAATTGCTCGTAATTGCTCCGCTATTTTGGCTAATTGCTTTCTTTTGGGTTGCGAAAAAAAAAACACGGAATGACTATTTTTGGTAGTGGGCGCAGTTTAGCGCAATTTCCATATTTATACGTCTTCGCCAACGGAGATTCGCCGATGTTCGAGATGTCAAAAAATCGCTCCAGCATTGTTCCTAATTGCTCCACCTTCAGTTTCAATTGATACGCAATGTTTTGTGCGGTAATCACCAAAAACACGTCAGTCAAGATTAATGGGCTGGAAGGCTAGCTGACTTCAGATTCATGTTTCAGCTGACCGCCCACGAATTTCAGGACTTGCGAACCGCCAAACAATTGCTTCTTCATTACTCCTCAATTTTTCCTTATTGCTCTCCCCTCAAATCAGAATTCTCCGCCATATTTTCCGAAAAACAATCAACTCGACCGTCTGAAAAAACCTCGGGTGATGGGTGGCGGGCTGAATTTTTTGTTTATTCGAAAATTTCGAATTCACGGGCTAACTTCACGAAGGTAAATTTTTGTGTTGCAAATAGTTGTTATTTCCTCCTCGATAAAACAGCAACTGCTCGGCTGAGCAGCTCTCCATCGTTCAACAGGTAACGAAGTCGACTACGAATACCGACCTTGATCGACAACACGAATGCTCGAAGAAGTGCTAATGTCGGTACGACCACATGGAATTAGGTCGGTAAGTGCAGGAAACTCCTATGCCCCCAAGCCCACTCAAGCCCACTTACCATGGAAAATATTTTTCTCAGGGCTGGCTGTCTTCCCTTTCTTCAGTCAACGCATTAAGCTAGCGTACGACGACTAGACGAGCCTAACGGTGATCAGAGATTATCAGATCTCAGCTCTCCGACCACCGATTTTATTAGAATCAGGCTCAAATGGAAGCTTCACTCCGATTCATATAACAAAGATGCATCCAATTTGTCGAAATGCTTATGATTTCGGAGATACTTGATAGAACAGTGGGCCTTACAGCGCTTTCCTGCTCACCTTGCGGTAAAGATACTCGGTGGTCCGCCCGTTCTTTTGAATGTACTTGGCGCGAGACTCTACCGAGTCTCTTGATCTTCTTCAGTCAACGTCTTTAGTCAACCAAAATAATAAAACATGATACAAACATGTGCAAATTTTGGGAGACATCTACCGAATAAGATCCCGCGTTAATTTTATGTTTTACCGCTTTATAAGTCTCACGCGCTATATTTTACCCGTCTGCAGACGATGATGATGCTACAGCAGGATCAAGCGGTGAACAACAGCGACAAGTGCAAGATTTGGAGTCAGTGCTGGCAATTCCGGAGGCATCCGGAGGTGATGACGACGATGACGACGATGATGACGATGCGGCGGGATCATCTCCTCTACGAAGCATTCAGAATTCGAACAACAACGTCGTTTCCTTCGAAGAAGTTATCGGTGCTGCGAACGAACTCTCCGAGATCCCCGGCCGAAGTTATCGGGCTGCTCAAGGGCGGCACAATGCACCCCGAGAGTCGGATACCAAGGAAGACGAATTTCCAATAGAGAAAGTTTCCATAGAAGGTGGGCAGTCCTTATGGAAAATTAAAATGGTCGCACCGAAAGCAACTGTACGTGCCCGAACTGAAATTCGACGAATTCACTTGAAGGCGGCGTGACACAGGAAAGCGAGAGCTAGGTGAGGTGTTGATCGAACATATTGGCATCTGTTGTTTAAAAAATATCGCCGGAACGTCCTTCCTATTTCTATTTTAGCGTCAGAACACGGGGGTCCTTCAATCGGACGTTCGTAGACCAACTCAGAGGAGGAGACTGCAATGATACGAGGATGTTTGACGAATTGGGAAGAAAAGTTTTCGCCTCTCTTTCAACTCTAAGATTATTTACTGGTGTATGTTGAAAAGAATTGTGATTTCTCGTTGGTGAGTAGAAAAAAAATGATTAAAAAAAAATAAAAAAAATATTAAGAACAGGAAAACTCAAGATTGTATTAGCCGAGAAATGTGATCATAATATTAATTGATTCAGAGGTAAGGCTGAAATTTTATTCACCAGACAAGAAAATTTTTCGAGTCACCGTAGGTATACATATCTATTATTGATATAGATACTTCTGAAATTTGTGCTATGGATTTGAGTTTTTTTTTATTCTACCTTTTTTTTTTCTTTTCCTCTACATAAAAAACAATCGCTCATAGCTTGTAAAGACTTTTTATTATAATGGCGATAGGATTCAAGAGAGCTGTGTACAAGTATTGACGATGATCGTTTGGGATCATTTTTGATTTTTTTTTTTTACACGAACATTGTGAAAAGCAAATTTTTAGATAATAAATTATTAATTTTTTTTCTTTTGTTTTCTTGTTTTCGGTTCTTGATACGTTATTACAGATTTATTTTTATTCCATTTCTAAATATTTACATTTATTTATTTACCCTATACGCATAACCAAAGATGCTAGGAGAAAGAAAAAAAAAAAAGCATCAGCTGTTTGTCAGCTGTGGTAATGGCGACATCGGTTGATTTTTTTTTTCTCGTACGTAAAATTTCTGAATTGTTGAAGTGATTTAATGATTTTGAATTTTTCTTTTACACTAATAACAGACGAGCTGCCAAATGAAATTATTAAATCATTTTTTTTTTTAGACTCGATAAAATATTTTTGCACTCTTCGGATCTATAGATCGTTTGATTGCGATAGTCCTTGAAGTTTTTAAAAATATATAATGAAACGAAGGAAAATCGGAAAAATCTTCAATGAAATTGGCGGCGGGATCGATTGATCAGATAATACAAAACGTAATTACATAATCACCAGGATCAGGATTTTTACTGTAAGAGCAACAAACTGGTAATAAATATAATAAATGATGGCTAAAATAACAATTGTGAGGATGTGAAACATGATCACTAAAAATAAAATAGCTTACGAAGTTTTTTTTTGCTTCAATGACGGATGAAAGATTAGAAAATGTTTTTTTTTGTTTGTTTTTTTTTTTACTAATTACTCATCGCCGTAAATGACTTTTGAAACCGGCATCGATACGATATTTAATCGATTTATTGAATTGAATTAATAATTGCATCAATAAGGTAAACATATTATTATACATAGTCCGTCCGAGGTCCGAAATAACGAAAGAAAAGAAAGAAAAAAAGATAACTATTCAATGACAAAACGTTGATCAACCCTTTTAGTAAATTTTTTTTTTTCCTCAACTGTCTATTGAGAAAAGTGATGAATGTATTATTTGATAACAAATGCAAAATACCAAACTGTAAGATGTTGATTTTGATCTTATGAATTTTACAAATCGAATCAGCTTTGGCACTAGAAGGGTTAAATATCTTGGATATTTTTGTTTCATTTCATCATTATTTATTTGTTCATTTTGTTTATTTTTTTCTCTTGATATTTTTTCAGGTCTCGTAGGTACTGAACGGACTGACTCTCTCTCTAGATATCGTGCTGAAACTGGGCACCAAAAATACGTAATTCTTTTCAAACACGTTAGTTATCTAGTTTTAATGCTGCATTCACAGCTTAACAGCGTTATAAACAGTTGAGGGATCATTTGCTGTCCAAATATATTTTTAACGCTCGCTCTCGTCTCGGGCTATAAGTTGATGCTGACGACTGTGACATCAAACGTGTATTTTCTTTGCTCGCTATCTCTGTGAACTCGTCTACACTCAAGGTCTTTAATTTTTCTCTGCTATCTCTGTTGAAACATCAATTATTGTTAATTTTTTTGTTTCCTTTGTTCCTTTGACTGAACATCTTTGTACATTTACTAACCTGAAATATAGAACGGAACCATCTTCAAGATTTAGTGGCCAAGCGTCGATAGTCGTTGACAATCTTTGATGGTCGTCGTTCCAATTCAAATCTGTTTGCACCTGGAGTACCGAGATGTCGCAAGGAAATGAATTTCTACCTTTAGCCACCTCAACGTACTCTTGAGGTATGTCGGATATCGAAGACAGCTGAGGACAAAGAATAGTAACGATAATAATCATAATGATAACAAGGAAAATTTTAATAAACATAATCGGAGCTTGACTCACTTTTTTCTTTAATTCGTCGATCGTTTTTCCATTTATCGTAATTTCTTCCAACGGTGAAAGGTGCATCTCCGAAGGCGACCATTTCCTCACAAACAGAACTATTTGGTTAGAATCTTTGATGGTTTCTTTGTCAGGTAATTCTTGAATAATTATTTCGCACTGCGTGTGCAATCGTAATTCTTCAAATTTTTCTTCGTCCAAAAATACTTTGGACGCTGTTTTGTAATTTTTTCTACGCAATCGACACTTTTCGTAAGGTATGTCGATATCGTACTTCCTCTTTATTTCCGCCAGTAGCTCTTTCTTCGCTTGACCAACTGTCATTTCTTTTGACACTATCCAATCGCAGAGGAATTTGAAAGGCTTGAAGAGGAATAAGTGAGGTTAGAAATTTTCTACAAAAAGGGAAATTCTTCCTTTTTTCAAATGTGTTGACGATGAACAATAAAATTACAGGAACATACCTCAGTGGAATGAATAAGCAGCTGGAACAGCTTCACTTTGAATTCTCCACTGCGCAAAGCGCGCCCTAATTGCAGCCTAAGTCTTTCGCCATCTTGGTAAAATTTTAGTTGTTCGTTTAATCTGCTGCATTCTGTTTCACCAGAGTCTGAAGAGTGTCGGAAAACCTTGAAATATTCTACAGGGACACCGACGAGTGGCTCGAGATCTTTTTTCAGTGTACTTAACTGCATTCTTTTATCCACCAGCACGCGCAGCACTTGTAAAAAAATGAAAATAAAAACAGATAACGTTAATTACTAGTTTAAAAACATTTGGATAATTTTCACGACATTGATTTCAACACTTACGTTTTACCGAGTCTTCCGAATGAGGTACGGCTTTGAAATAATATTGAGATTCATCTTCGACATCCCAATTTTCTATGTGGTTATGATTGTACGGTTGATAAGCGTTCACTTTTTCGGTATTTGAGGGTTGCGATTGAACACAATTTCCGTAATCAGGAGTATCTCCCATTAAAGTCCTTTCGCTGTCGCTCAGGCTACTATCCTCGCTGTTACTCTGTTCAGGCGTATTCCAATCTTCACCCTCCACCGATTGGACAGTATTGACTTTCGTCTGTGTTTCCTCTGTTCCCTGACAGTTGCCTTTGGTTTGCTCGTAATTCTTTAGCTGCGTTTCTTTCTGTACTTCGTCATTGGCTAGTTTCGACGGGCCATTTGTGACCAGTTTTTCCTGTTCCTTCAACTTTTCTTCCAACGATGGAATATTCAAATCTTCCAACGTTTCTATAACGAGCGTGACCGGTGACGTGAGAAAAAAAGCTAACCTAACCTTACCTAGAGAATAGTTTTTTAGTTATTATTATTATTACTATGAATTTTTATCTCACCTTTACTCGTATCAGGTAGTAAAACCTTTAATGAAATTATGTAATCAAAGTTTTCAATTATTTTGGACAATTTAGATTCATGGAAAGGCTTTGTGTCATCGTTATCTAACGCAGTGGCCACAAATATTTTACTCGATCCATAAAATCCCTCTGATTTTAGCATATTATCATCTTTGTCGAGTAAAAATGTATCTGATAAATATTTTTGTACGATCAATTTCATCTGCTTTGCGTCAATTTTCAATATTTTCGATAATTGCTGCTTGTACTCTTTAACAGTTTGCGTAAGTTGACTTCTAACAATTATCGGACCATCTACTACTTGCTCTTTAGCGATGTCAACTACAAATACTTTTGTCGATACTCCTGAAAATAAAAAAAAGTTCAGAATGACTCTTCTGCTTTTCTTCCACTCCTCGATTATTGAAAAAATACTCACCACCTGGTAGGTACGTTTCAAATTGCTCATCCTTTCGACGTATTTCGAGCAAAAAATCAAACTGGCTGTTATTTCGCCAGATGTCACCGATAGGTTCGAGCAATTCGGCGCCCTCCCAACTTCGCTCGATCAAATCCTCGTTATGATCATAACTAACCAAACGACATTGCTCAGATTTTACAACCCCTTCCAATCCGAGTTTTCTGTAAGCCAGATCCGTCGTTTCTAACAAAGTTTCGTCCTGCAGTACCAAAATCTTTACATCGACGAGGCATCCTTCTACGGGATGATGACAATAGACCTTTAATTTGCACATCGACATTTGTTTTTCACGATTCTTTCTATCGTTCTCTTCACTTTCCTTCATTTTTTTCAAAAGATCCTGAATGTGTTTGGGAAAATTCTGGGCCTGCATTGGCAGGGTGTTGCGAGATGGATCGATTTGTCTGTACATAAGCATGTAAGCATTCGTGCTACTGCTGTATGCTCCGCTGTAATAAGCTCTGGTAGGTCCACCTCCGTAGGTCTTTTGGATATCTTCGTAAGTTATCTGAAAACAATATCATGAAGAGTGTGAAAAAAAAGAACACAGCAGCGTCGAGAGAAAGTTCGATCAATTTTCACAATATAATATCACCTTTGTCACACTCTGATCGTTAAAGCAGAACCATTCCTGCGTCATGAGATCCTTAATGTATGCGTAATAATGGCCTCCGCTGGCACTACCGCTGTGAATCATAATTGAAAAAAGCTCATAGACATATGGACCCTTGTCGCCGAGATGGTTACCAAAATTTTTTTCATTTTCATTATTGTGACTACTGCAGCTCGACGTAGATGGTCCATTGCTGACATCGATGCCTATGAAAATATAAATTTTATACTATTTGCATCGACAATTGTTTTTTTATGAAAAAAATATTACTCGGACACTGGGGTGTTCGCACCTTCGTCGTCATCTTGATCGTTATTTGTCGACTGATTGCTGTTCGCACTACTACTTTCACAGGGTGGACATTCGTCGTCTAATGTCCCACTATCTGTCGTCGAACTGTCATCGCACTTTACACCAACACCTGCGTCCTCCTCACCTCCTGAAGACTCTTGAGAAGCAGACGACGACGCAACGAACGAATTGAGATTCAATAAATCAGGGAAAGTCACCCTGTTCAATATCGTGAAGTAACGCGTATTAGTATCGGTAAGTAAAAAAAGGACGTTCGAGACGATGGAATTTGATTTGCTCAAGGCCATAACACTTACTTATCGTTGAGCTTGATTCGGTGGAGAGTATTGTAGTCGAAATCAAATCGCTTCAGATGTAAGGTTAGAAGATAAGGGAATTTTGAAAATTTTAATCCTTTATGCGCGTCGCATTTCTTGTTACATTTGTCGCAATGATATTGATTTGTCCCATCGAGCGTCTCAGGTTGTACGAACGCTCGCAATGCCTCTTCCTAATTAATGAAAAATAAAAAAGGAAAAAGAAATATTTCAGTATTCGCAACGCTGAAAATAATTTTATAAGTATGAAACATAGGCTAACCACACTGTTGTACGCCACATTACTGCCGAATGGTCGTACGGGTAAAGGAATATCGAGAAAGGTATCCTCTCGAGATTTTTCTGTACTACATTCCAGGCATTTCACATAATCGATCATCTTTCCTGTTAATAAAATTAGCATTTTTTAGAATATGAACAGTCCGTTGAAAAAGATAATCGGACTACCTTCGTAAAGTCTGTTAATTAGGTCGGCCTGCTGAGTATTCTTGAATTTCTGTTCCAGAGCATCGAACATCACTCGACATAATTCTTGAATATCGTGCTGCTGCCATGCCTCCGTTGAATCCCAACCAAAACTCTTTGTCAGAGACGTCGTCTCCACTGCGGACTTCGTTGACGTCTAACGCAAGAGAATTCAAACGATAGAAAATTTAACCTCTCAAGTTATGAAAATTTTATGACACTTACTATGACTTTTAAATACGAACCTGTAGATTGAGAAACAATTTCTGCAATTGATAGGGGATACTTTTAGCTTCATCTTTTTCAGAACCATCGACGTATTCCCAGTGGTATAAAGCGTTCCTGAATTCTGGGGTCATGTAAAGGGCTTGTAAAAGACTATTGAGATAGCACGTCATTGCCTGGTTCACTAGACCGACGTAGCCTTTAAAATAAAGAGAGTTTGTTACGAATCAAATCTCTGGTAATAAATCGTTTGAATAATTTAAGACTCACTATTTTCAGATTTGAAGACACTCTTATAGCGACTGTAAAATTCCTCAATGGGTTGGAATGGTCGATTAGGGGCGTCCCCGGCAGATCGATCAAACGATAAAAGGTCGCTGTATAACGTCACTTTTTCCGTCGAAGCACCCTTCGGCGGTTGACCTGCCATGTCCGTGACGAGTAATCTGTACTTTGTGTTACCGCTAAAGTCCAATTTGAGATCCATCAACGTCTTATCCTTCATCTCGTTCATCTCGATCTTTAAATAAGAAAGAACAAAAGATGTTCGTTATAACAATTTGAATCTAACGTCACACGTGAAGGTTAAAATAATTGTACTAACCACTTCGCCGTGAGAGCATTGCAGAACTAGCTCAAAACTGTCCGGTTCATATTCGTAGTGATTGGCCACATGGTTAAAAACTTCTGTAACTGTAGTCGATGGCTTAATCACAAGCTTCGATTTTGGTCCACGAACACGTAAACTAGATACCCGAATCGAGCAGACCACACTGCTCTCGCCAGCCACACACACCATGGCCTGTAAGAAAAAAGTACTTCTTGAATTTTAAATTCTGGTAAAATTTAATTTATGGTAACGACAAGGAATTAAACAATCTATAATTAAATAGTACAGAGATTGAAAAATGTAATAAATTTTTTCAGAGGAGACCTCATAGATGTCCTTGCAATTTCGTTATATTAAGATATGATCTACTCGGACTTTTATAAAATGTATTTTTGTATGAAAATATAAATAGATATTTCTTGTTCACTGTGACCGACAGATTTATAACATAGTACATTTTTTGAGTAAATTTTTTTCAAAACTATGATGTAAATATTGAGAAACTTTTACTTGGTATAAAACCTGATTTGAAGCTATAATTTATCTGAATTGACTAGTGTTAGTTACTGTAATACTTGCATCCCGGAAAATGAGTATTTCTAGGAATCAGAAAAATAAATTATTTGAATACCAAAGATCTTAGGGAATAACCAAGCAATTATACAACTGTGTCATATGACTAGGGACAATGATAACACGAATTTACGAATTCACGAATTCCAACTTAAATATAGAAATTCTCAAATAACTAATTGTGACGATCACAATGTAGACGCAAATAAAATATCTATGCAATACGATGATATGACACAGACTCTACGCCAACGACACCGGCACACACACACACATACAAAGACGAAAAAGTTAATTCGCAACCGTATCGGAAGTACTTACAATTGATTAGAGAAACTTATTAACAGATTTTATGCGGACAAAATTTGGCAGTACGCCATGGTGAAGGTAGAAAATCAACGAGATCTGTGTAATAGAGTGAGTCGAATAACAGTCTGCACAGCAAGGCACACTACAGGAGCCTGTACACGGGTGGCTATATTTAGCCGATCTAAACCAAGACTTGGAAAATGGCTCTCTTCTCTGAGATCACCACTCCTCCCTTCTACCTATATACCTATATATCGTGCATTGCTTTTACTTTAGTTTCCTCACGCATGAATACATCGTTTCTTGAAAAGTTAAATTCAACAATTTTAGTGTCCATTGGTTTGAAACAAACCTGTTGGATATTTATTTTAAAAAAAATATATATATAATAATAATAATTCATTGCTCCATTTCTTCCGAAATAGTATTACTAAAATTAATCCGACTCCAGAAACCACGTAAAATCTATAGGGTCATAACGCAGCTGACAATATTTATGGATGTTTTGTTTTTGGTAAGAAAGTGAGGTAGCAAAGTTGTTGTAATCGGCTGGTTAAAAGTTCAAGAGTATTCAACTTGCAGGAAATTTATGAATAATTTATTCTTACTCACTTCAAAATCCACGGTCATCCTTTTGATTTAATAGGTACGTCATACGTCTATAACAAATTTTTACCATTAGATTTTTCCGAGGATAAATATGAGCACATAAAATAACAGCATAAGTCATTGCATATTATTGTAGAATTGTCTGGAATTGAACGCCTCATTTTGTCGGTGATATAAATTTATTGAATTTGAGTATCGCGGGACACACAGTAAATTTAGTACACGCATGAGCCACAGGAAACACCAAATTGCAAGTGATTTAAACATTTTTTTGTACCGTAGTGAAAATTCTTATGACTACTTTACCAAATTTTTAGATCTCCCAGCAAAAATTGTTGACGCAGCTTTTAGGGATGACACAGAAGCAATCGTGACATGTTCTGCGACAAAGAAATAACTTCAATGTCTGATGCATGTGAATAAGTTCAAGATTATCGGTGGCTCCAAGATGATATCGGTTATGTCATGCTTGATTTACAATGAATGAAGATTTAATTCTCACCTACTAGTTGTTCCGCAATGATGGTCAAAAATTTGAATCCAACATTCAATAACAGCGGAGTATTTAAATCTGAAAACAGAGGTTACGTCCAACACTTGTGATAATAGTTGATACGAGTAGATTCGATTTTTTTAGAAATAAAGAAAAAAATGCATGAAATGCAAAGCGATGATAGTAGTCGAGAGATCGGAATGCGTTTTCAGTGCCAGAAAACAGGCAGGTAAAAGCATGTAGATTCTGATTCGTGATAGCAAGACGCCGGCACGAATGCTCCTCGAGTTTCCATTTACCGCGATAAAATGTCGCATTAAATTATGTAATAAAATATCAAAAATAACATCCCCGTGTTCGTACCTCCGATCCCGCATGAAACGAAAAGAAAAATTTATTAAAAAATGTCTAAAATCGCTGAACACCCGACATCAGGATTCGCGTCCTACGGCTGCCAAGAAGTTATGTAATCGTTGAAAAACTGCGAGCCTCGATATCCATTAGCTGAGGATTTGTCGTTTACGTTATTATACGGAAATTTAATCAGCTCTATCGCGATATAAACTCATCAAAAGATCACTTACCGAATTTACTGACACATGTGTAAGAATCACGTTACGCCATATTTTTTGCGCTGAGCTACTGAACCGGAGTGAACCGGAGGTCGGAGACTCAACAATGTAGAAAACTAGCACCACCTGTGGACAAATACAAGAAAATTTGAAAACAGCTATATTTTCTAAACTACCCCAGTCGAGTTTTACCCCGCAATATTGACCAATTCGAAGGAATCTTGGTTGCGATTCTTTCTCATCATTTTTTTTGTGAATGATAGTTCAATCTGAAAGTTTGACGGTGATTAGTTAATAAAAAAGAAAAAAATACGAAAAAGTTGAGCGTCTAACTTTATTTTCAGCCCCTCAACGTTGATTGAAGATTATATCAATCAGCGTAGAATCGTTCGATAGTTACTGATATGGTTTATTTTCTTCCCTGAGGAAATTTGGATATTTTCTTTGCAATTGAAGAAAAATAAATAAAAACAAATCAAACTGGATATTTGCAATAATCGTCTACAGACACGCAAGTTGATCATCGTTTGTTTCCCGCGCCATTCTTGTGCCCAATCAGAGCACGGCGGCCGCATTCGACTTTGAATATTTCCTTCAAGCAACCTGCAAGAACTTCACAGGCGATAATCAAATACCAAAATATCAGGATCAATTATATATCATGCCTGTTATGAAATCATCCAATCTATATCATGAATTGTAATATCCAAAAAACAAGCATTTGCACTATCCCAAGATCTTCCGACACCGCCGCCAAATCGGCTTACCGGGGACAGATTTTTGCCCCAGAGCCGACTGTCTTCATCTGAAAACTGAATAGTCTGGGGCTGTTGGTCGATATGAAGGTCTAGTGAACTTTGGTTTGTGTTTTTCAAAGAAGTCGACTGTTCGTTATTTCGTTTCGCATGATCATTTTGACACATTTCAATAATATCAGGATACGTCCCCATCGTTCCACTAATGTTAAATCCGATGAACTTTTTTAAGCATGGCAAATAGTGAGTTGCTATTCCGATCAGACTCTTTAAATTTACGGTTATTTTCGCCAGTTTACATCTACGCCTCCGTTTCATAACAGTATTATTTCAGGTTTCGTGTTTTCTATCTTCAAACATCACGTTCTCATTTTTTTTGTCCTACATTCCTCTTTTTTTAATTCGACATACTCTAGTGGTAGAATCCACAAAAGAAACCAGTACATGTACTCACACTAACTGTAAATTAAATTTAATAAATAACTTGCTTAGATTCGGTGTCAAATTTGTATTTACTTTTTCAGCGATGTTTCTTTGGCGTTGTCAACAATTATTTTGTACTTGAATTAGATGAGGAAGCAATGGAAGTGTTGGAAACGGAAGATCGAGTAATTGAGCGGCGTGACAACAGAGCTTTACAGAGGGATGTCCGAACAATAGAAGAAAATACAAACCAAGAGGTATTACCTAACATCGAACCAGCCGAACCTATAAACTTTGCAGTTGCACAACACGAAGACAATGTTCCAACATCACAAGAATCCTATAACCAGAATCCCGAGGAAAATGAAAGCGATAATAATGAAGAACCTCCCGAAAACAGTGAGATACGGTTTATCAAATTCTTCTTGAAACTTGAGTGGTTTCTCATAATTTTTTTGCGTTTTACAGCAAACAAAAGAAAAGAACCTGACACAGATGGAGAAGGTGATGCAGACTCAGGTCAGTCGTGTCCCATTTGCATGGAGTTATGGAACAATTCCGGTGAACATCGTTTATGTTCTCTACGGTGTGGTCACCTGTTCGGCTACAGTTGTATAGTACGCTGGCTACAAACCGGATGTAATGCGGGGGCCCGACGTTGTCCTCAATGTAACCACAAGGCTACTATCAAAGATATTCGTATTTTGTACGTTAGAAAGTTGCAAGCAGTCGACACAAGCGAAACTGACAAACTGAAGGATGAACTGAATCGAGTCAATACTGAGAAGAGTCGACTCGAAATGGAAGTAGCCAGATACACGATGCGGCAAACGTTATTTGAGCAACAACTGGCCAGCATGAAGCAGCGGATATTAGAGCTAGAGAACCAGCAGTTACAGATGAGTAAAGAATATCAGTTGAACCCACAGCTATCGACTTCTCAGCCGTTGTTGAGGAAATTTCATTTAGAAAGATCTATCGATATTTGTAAAGACGGGGGGTGTAGAGTATTGGCCTATAATCCATGGTACCACCTTCTAATAATCTCGGCAAAGTCTACAAATGCCTTGTTCTCTGGATATGGTGTCAGGAAGATCGATTCCAAAGACTTTCGATCCAGACAATTTGTTTTCCTGCACGCTCAGCCGATCAGGGATGTCTCGTTCAATCCATCCATAAATGAAATTCTTCTTAGCGTAGGATTTGACAAGTGTGCCAAATTGATGGATATTCACAATAACTCCGTAGTTCATAATTATCAGACCGATCATCAACTGTGGAGCTGCTGTTGGGACGGAAATAATCACAATATTTTTATGATCGGTGCACAAAATGGTTCCGTTATTCAGTATGACATCAGACAAACTAGTGGTCCGATAAATCACATGGACGGTCCCGGTGACAGATCACCCGTTGTTTCTCTAGCCAGAGTAGCACCGTCTTATAACGGTGGATTGTCTGCGGGAGGATTCATAGCGTGTCGTTTAAACACCTGTTTTGCTTACGAAACAAAAGATGGAGGGTACATAGGTAAGCAAATGTTTTTAGAAGGTCCCTTTGTCGCTGTATGCTACGACTCCGATAGCAAACATGCCGTTGTTTCATCCCGACCTAACGCTAGGCATCCTCAAGCAAGGCACACAGTTTGCACAATCGATAAAGGAAACGAAGAAATCATGGTGTGTAATGTTCTTCATACCTTCCAAGGTGGCAACTCGCAGAAATTACTATCAAGACCGTGTCAAATTAAGACCGAAAACGACATGCTAGTCGCTGCCCATCAAGAAGCCACCAGCTCCATACCAATTTGGAGTATATCGACTGGAAGACAACTTTATAATCTGCCAGTTTCTGATCCTGTAATAGATTTCTGTGCTTTTAATACGAAGAGCAATGACCTATTTCTAGCTACCCTGTCTGAGAAAAAACTTAGAGCGTACAAATATGGTAACTAAAGAAAAGTCGGGAGACTTTCCAGCCTGAAATTGCCGGGAAAAGACAAAATATCAACTATGCTGAAGAAGGAAATGATTAGGAGTAATTAGATAATTATGATAATCACCACGTACGTATGATTTGAATTTTATTCGGGGATTTGGTTTCGGAAATAGTTGATTATACTTGAATTAGAAACTTTGGTTATCTCATCAGCTCTGTTAATATTCAGAAAACACTGCCGACGACAAAGTGCTGTGGAACTGATTAACCTGTAAATAGTTAATAAGATAGTATTTGACAAACGAAAAATTTAGTACATCGTGTTATATTCATAATCCTTGTACTTCGAAAAATGAATTTACAATCAAATAATTTTTGTTAGATCGTCTGTTAAGTTATATTTAAATATTTCTGTCAATTTAATGAAATTATTTTTAAGTAGAAGAAACGGGTTTTCGTCAATAGCAATGTGTTCAATTTCCAACAACTTGTTACTTCAGATGTTCAGAAGAACATTTGTAGCAATGTAATGTGATACCAATTATCTTTAGCACTGAGTATTTTGTATCGAATAAAGATTGTCTTTTGTAATATACATTCAGCTCTGAAAATTCAAATTGAAAAAAGGTTAGAAAAATTTTTTTGGTAAAAACTGAAAAAAAATTACTTTTATTAATATTCTTGAAACATCAATGTATAACATCACCCTATATACATTGATCTCTTCAAATGGTAAATACATAAGATCCTGAACTCCTCGTCATGGATAAAGCTAGTTTCGTTTCTTCGAGGTAATTTAAATTTACAGGTTCTTAACCATGATCTTAAACTAACACATTTTTTCCCTAGAAGTTTCTGCATTGATCTTTGCTGGCCACATTTCAGACACTGCCTAAATGTGAATAATTATAAATTAGGCAACGCAATCAGCCATTTGCATATCATCGGTGCAACATATAATGCCTGCAATATTTGACACCTGTTGACATCCTAATGAAGTATATTTCGATATCAGCGGCTTAACAAAGTTTCAACCGACTCGGGAAATTAATTCACTGACCTATCGGGTCATAAATTATATGAGGTTTCGTTTATAAATGTACAACATGATTGACGGTGTGGGTTACTTTTTATTAATTCAACCATTTCTTTTGTGAAATGTGCTATCGAAATAGTAGAATTAAATTTTTCATGACATTCATCAGCGGATATAACAATGAATGGGTAAGGTTCACGCGCGAAGTATTTACGCTCCCAAAATATACAAACATAGTATACTAACAAAACAAGTTTTATCAAGTGCATGATTTTTTTACATATGTGTACGGAAATCGAAGGAATTCACAATTTTATTAATGTACAATACTTCAGATGGAATTTGGTAAAACTTAGTTATTTATCATAAGACGGCAGGACATATTAGACTGCTAATTCAGTCCTCCCTATCGTTAATTGGAGTAGTTTTAAGGTGAGGTTTTGTAACACGGAATTAGATCGTTTCAAATAGATACGCACCTCCAGAAGAAAGTCTGCAAATTTAACATAAATTCAGGAAAAATTTTTCAAGATTTTCAAATAAAATGTCATGCCAATCGCTGTCGTCTGTGTGGACGCTTGTAAGAAATCTAGAAAAAGAAAGTCAGGCATGGATTGTCACTCGGTGTTATGATTTTGATTAAAAGTAAAAATCCGTAAACTATAACAACGCCCTCTTCTCAAGATACATATCTTATCAAATTTTCTACATAATTTTATCCTTTCATTTCTTTTTTTTTTTGCTTTGTTTATTTATTTATTTTTTTTCGTTTTATTTTTATTAATTATTGTTTCTCGTGCCTATTTTACAAGTTAAATAAATGACTATTAATTAATCCCAATTCGGGATCGCTGCCAAAGTTATCTCGTGATTGCGATATTGTCATTACGAGTGCTAAATTTTTCATTTATTGTAACCACTGTGGCGTACTTGTTCGTATGTGATGCGAATACCGGGTTTGGTATTTGACAAGTAGTGGCTGGTTGTATGATACATGAAGGTACACAGTTATCACTAACTGAAGAGCTGTTCGGTGGCACGTTCTAAGTCCCAATTGTAAGAGGATAAGGCTACTCGTGCATTATGTTCTTCAATGCCCATATCGGTCAATCTTCTTATCTTGTCATCCAAATCTGGCATTTTCGCCGGTCCTGGAAATATGAAAATTCCTTCCACTAACCTATATTTTTTCCAGATACTACCGACGAGATGATCTCTCAGGGGATCACGTCGATTAAATGATAACTTATTCACATACCACCGCCATACACAGACGTCCAATGTTTCGCAGTCTGACGAAACATCTCCGGTTGTTCCTTATACTGTTTAGCAACTACCGCATCCTGGGGATCATCAGGTTCAGCGGCAGATAGTAAGGCTTGTAACGATAACAAAACCGTCCGTAGGGTCATCGCCGCGGCCCTGACAAAGAGGAACGGACACATTCAATGATATGAGAAAAGTAAGAATCATAAATTGATACACATATAGCCTCTCGACCTACCATTGGTCCTTTAATATGTCCAAGCATATGGCGCCTGTGACTGATGATATATTTGGATGCCATATCTTTGTTATAAAGCGTACCTTGGATGAAAAGAGATTATATTAAGTTGGGTCATTTCCGAGGTAGCTTTTCCGAACGGTAATTCCATGTGACTTACTTTGGGTGGATTAAATGGATAAGTTTCAGGTACTTTGATCTCTAGCACAAAGTTGCCTCCTTCATACGGAGTATCTGGTGGTCCTGCAATTTCACCCTTCAATTCCGTGAAGCTATCATTTACTAGTTCTACTTTAATCGCACATTTTGCCACCTAGAATCAGAAAAGAAAATCGTCTCTCACTCAGCTGATAAAGAAATAATTGCAAAGAAATCTTCCTCTCTCTCTCTCTGATACCGACAAAAACCGTCATTTAGAACCCTGCAAAGTTAATTGAGGATTTAATTTGGATTCTTGTCTAATTCTGAATCTCTCATTTATTTTCATAGAAAGTTTTCAGAAATACATAGGATTATGCAATCATACAATGTTTGTGTCACATTGGCATAATTTTCTTAATGAGCATTATTTATTTCTTACTCAACAAATGTAACACGCAGCCGATTATCTGCAATCTGCTGTTAGCAGCTTTATCGACCCCCTGTAGCCTTTAATCTCACGTATATTATTATGGAACCAAAATGATCGAGCTTATCAACTCAACCTCAGTGACCTTTGCGAAATAATGAAGTGTGGAAATAATCCAACATAACAAACTGTGCCACAAGAACGTACCATAGATCAAAACAGTTATGCGGCATAGCATGATATTTTTAGTGCCCTGAGGAAAAGACGTGTAAAAGTTCCTGGAAACTTACAAGCGATGATCGATGTAAATACCGAAGCATCCGGGACACCGGGCGAATTATTGACAACAGACGTAGATGGTACGTAACAACATTGATCGGGATTTTTGAGATTGCTCTACACCGAATGATAAGATAGCTATATATCGATACTGCAGACAGCTCCGATGTTTTTATACATAAAATAAAATATAAGGAATATGGAATGATCGGTTTATTTTTTACGCCTTTAGAGAACATAAATAATTTGTCAGATAAGTTGAGGAAATAAATTTAAATGAGATGATCGACTGAATGTACAGCTCTTGCTCAGGAGTTCAAACTTCGGAGCAAGACAAAGACATGTATGGAATCTGAATAAAAGCAAGTCAAACTATAGATGTGAATGGTCGGTATAGGACGCTGTCAATTCACAGACTATAAGAGAAAGGGAAAAGTTTGTGAACTATCTAAGGTGACTCTCCAGGTTGCGAGGTAGTTGAGATCTGATTTTCTTCATGTGTTCCTAATGCGTAACACCTTTCACACCTAACAGTTGATTGAATTCGAACCGATCTAGTTGAGGCATTGTAAAACTGACGAGCCAACTGTCAAACGAAAATTTTAAACATGACGGGTAACAACTGGCGGTAAAAGATCTGCTTCTGGCAGCGATATCATGCTGAGTTTTGGAGTGAGCCAAACTACATATGTTCATACCTAGTATCCATACTGCATAATCACTTAAGGTATCCTGGGTTTTGTGCGCCCAGTAAAATACTGGTAAATAAACGCGGTAACGCACAAGTTACGCTTATCATTCACTCACCTCTTCGCTTTTTATAACCTCTTTAAACTCCCGTTTGATTCGTTGCGCCGCAATGTTCGCCATGTCTCCCTATCACTCCCGGCGATTCAATAGACTGACATAATTTACCGCCGGATTAGGCACGGCGGTTTTCTACCTCGATTTCTGAGTTATTTAATTCAAATACAATTGTTGAAACCTGTATATTCTTTTACCCAAATATAACCGCTTGCGGCCACATACAATTTGTCATTCAATCAACGCTAGCGCCACATTAATATAAGGAAAATGGGAAAATCATAAATGTGACTGTCACTTTAGGCTGTCTCTTTAAATTACGACTAAAGTCACGCCGCGGTTAATAATTGGCGCTAATTCAAAGTTGCTGAAAATAATCGCGTTGATGCTTAGCTGAAATTTATTCATTTAACCATTCGGAAAAATTCTAATCATAAACGTCAAACTCCACTCATCTGCCGAAGGAAAACGCTCTGACAACGACAATCGCGCGGAGAAAGACGGTAAAGACGTTACAGCGAAGAACTTGAGATATCGCCGGAAGATGACGGAACCAGCGGTAGCCGCTATTTCCGGCCGGGTTTTGATTGGTCCCCCGAATGTCGTTTTCAGTGATGCCCGTCCCGCAGCCAGTGCGTGCGAAGAGTTTGTTACGCGCAAACTTGGAGAAACCTCGTGGCGGTGTATTACTACAGAGCAGGATGCCGAACATCAAGGTCTTCAGCGGTACGTCGCACCCGGACCTCGCACAGCGAATAGTGGACAGATTGGGAATTGACATTGGAAAAGTTGTCACGAAAAAGTTCAGCAACCTCGAAACATGGTAACTTTGCAATATATATTTATTGTCATTTAATATTAATCGTTGAGCTTGATCGCTCGGAGTAATGGAGCCAGTTTGAAGTACTAATCATGCCTATACAAAAAAATGCCCGCTACATGGGAAGCCCTCGTAGTATAACTGCGTCAAATTATTATTTGGCAGATATTTTTCGGATTCCTTTCTAAAGATCTACGAAACCCTTGGCGCGAATTCTATCATTTATCTCCATGATGTTCACCGAGGGTACCTCGATCGCGTGCATCACGCCGCGCCGCATTGTTTAATTTTTGTCTCTTTCTTCACATCGGCTTTTTCACCACTCTTATAATAGAACGAATGGTGATTCCTTTTATCCACTGCCCACCGTACGTGATCATTGATTATTCCCGGAGTTCTCTTAGCACTCGTCAAATTGCTTCTAATACATTATTATTACAACGACCTTGTAATTTATTCTATGGCATAGTTCGGTCTTTTATCTCTATTCACAGACACGACGATACGCTTCCATTAATTAAATTGAACAACCAATCGGATTTTCTGGCGGCCATATAAATTTTTCAAATTAATCATACCTGCTCTAAGAAGGCGTATGTTTAAGAGTCCAAATATAATAGGCGTCTCTAGTATCGAACCATCCGTATTCTTAACTATGACAATGAGCTATACCTGCGCAATGCTTTGAGAAACGTGACTGCGAGCCTCGTGGATTTGAGGAGCTTTAATCGGCAAGATCTATCGCAATGGTCGGTCATTCTATTTTTTCAAATATTCGTTATGTCAAGGATATAAATTATTCATTCATAGCGTGGAAATTGGGGAATCTGTGCGCGGCGAAGATGTGTACATTATTCAAAGCGGGAGCGGAGAGATAAATGACAATCTCATGGAGCTGCTGATTATGATCAATGCATGCAAGATTGCCTCTGCATCACGAGTAACAGCAGTCATCCCTTGCTTCCCATATGCCAGGCAGGACAAGAAGGATAAGGTAGGAGATGTGAGCACCATTTTATCCAAACTATTAATTATACCCATGTAATTTATTAAAATAACTATAAATTACATGAATCACAATATATATATTCACATGTATCTGCAGCAACTCCGCATTTATCTTTTTCAATCATTATTGCAGTACTCTACTTTGATAAAAACAAAATTTTGGTGGCTTATTATAATGACATCAATTTTGGATTACGATAATTACTTCAGGTATGTGCGATTTGCTGCAGTGAAGCAATCCTATATTTACAGAGTTTTCATCTCCTTTTGTATATTTTTTCCCCTCCTTCTCTTTTCTCTTATTATTTTTTCTGTTGGTGAAACAAAGATGGGGTGACTGACGACGGTAGTATCGTGTGTACGGTGTTAGATATTCATAATTGGATTCAAACTTGCATAATGTATTCATCTGAAAAGGTGAAAAATAACTTGTTGCCGCTGGACTGAAATTCAATCTCTGTTATCCGATGTTTTGTTATGTTATGTTTTGTATGACATTTTTTAATATCCTTGTCATTAACTATTGAAACAAAATGCCAATGTCGTTTCATGTTGCTAATTTCAGCCATTTATTTTATTATAATAATTTATTCAAAATCTCATACATGTTACAGTGACAAATCGATCGGTTTAATGAAAAAACATGGGTCACATCGACTTGTTTAATCTTTCAAGAACATGTCACGTAAAAACAATGTTCCAACCAAATTTTCAGCGCAAATTTCGTAACCCCGGTGACAAATAATGAACTGATTAAACCGATGTATTCAGCTTTACTTTTTGATCTTGTTTTTTTATTTTCGCACTTTAACATCTTTAAAATATCAGAGGCCAAAGTCTAACCGGAGTTACACCCGATAAAGTTTTGCTCGCTATTCACGTTCCTTTCACAATCAAGTCTCTCAAGTCTACCCGTGTTGTGATTTGTTAAAATTTAAGCGATAGGATCGACTCAAAACTGGATCTATTATCTTTTGTTGTAGCTGCTCTTGAAGCGGAGTGTACTCCGTCTGAACTTGACCCATGTTTGAAATTAACACTTTTTCTCTCCTGTTCAGAAAAATAATAATTCCTGAACCCTCTGCTGATATGACTGGCTGTAATATACATTTTTATTTTGTGCTATGGTTCCATTCAAGTTATCTGTATTTTTTAATAATGCGATTCGATCGAATGGCTTACAAGTGAAAGTAACGAATACGTATTATAATCCAATTCACCGAATAATTTTGTTCGTTAACATTCGGTAAAAAAAATCTTACCGTTATCTACTTTGTATCCACAATATTCGAGTGTGATTTTCTATTAATATTTTCAATTACTACTTTGAATAAAAATTGGTCTGTGATTTAATCGATATAAGTATGATAAATTGTGACTTGTATTTGGAATAGGATGAATATTTTAATGCAGATTATTGTTAAAGCACATCGATAACCAAAAATCATCAATTCTTGAAAAAGAATGAATCTTCTAGATGATATGTAAATTGTTTTGTGTGGTGTCTCCACAGGGTGGTGATGGTGGGGAGAAGTCAGACTCCACTAAGACTCGCTTCATCATGAAGTCGAACGAGTGGAAGTTCAGGGTAACTTATAGCAGTGTCTTTACTGCCGATTTCATTTTTTTTGTAGCTTTGCGAGTGTTTATGGGAGAATGAACTGTGGTCATTTGGGGAGACAAACGTTGGCTCGTCTATTAAGTAGCTTCGGCTCTATTTTATTAAAGTTTATTCTATTTTATAGCTTTGTGTTCGGGAAAGTCAGCGGATATGGACCTATTACCTTTATAGTATTAAATGTTGTTTGCATCAGTCAAAGGATTCATATAGTTAGCACGTATAAATCACAATAATAATCACTCCGTCATTGGTTTAAATAATGCATTCAATTATATAAATCTGGGGTATTGATTCAACACCCATGGACTCGAGTATATTTATATTGATGGTTCAAACTGAGCGATCTGCGATTATAAATCGTTGGATCACTCTATACCGGCGAGTAGATGATTTGTTTTCTTGGACAATGCTTTGATTCAAATATTTTCAACGCATCGCCTTGATCTGAGTTGAGCAAACGAAGCTTGCAGGTGGTTGAAATTGGGCTGCTTTAATACAAATGATGTGTTCTTCAAATAGTGCTCTGCCAATAAAGAAGTTGTTCCGTTTAAAAACCTGAGCTCAGGATCATTAGAAATACTAAAATCTGGTGATCGCTGCAGACACTGTAGGAAGAACTCATCGCAAACGCATACTTATGTACAATAATTGTGATTACCTTATAATAGATATTATTATTTATCACCACTGCGCCAGTGAGAAAAAAATATCAGTCAGCAACGGTATTAGATGAAGACTGAATATCTGGAGTACGCATTTTGCAGGCTGTCGTTAGAGGCTAGTTTCTTACGTATTCTGCTTCATAAGCATATCTGATATTTTATCTTGACATACAGAACATGAAACACAGACCTGTGATCAGCGATATACTTTTCACCTGTATCATTTGTTTGAGCTTACTTTCATAACTGTAGATGATTCTGAAGTACATAGATACGAAATATCACTGGCAGGATATTTTAATTTATTCTTGAAAATCTTCAGATGTGTCATGTTAATTGTGTTAATAGAAACTTCATCAGTAATATCGTTGAACAACAACCTCTGGGTTATCAGGATTGAACTTAATGTCGTATAGTAGATGTTGCAAGACTATGACGCAGGGCAATACACCGATCCCAAGGGGGTAATTTGATAAATCTGAAATGTATAGTCACAATTGAATGACGCTGATCAAACTTATTAAGATTGACTTCTGGATTTGTAAAAATTACTACAATTTTTAATTGTTTGCACTTTGTTTCTTTTTTTTTTTTTCTAGATATAAGAAACCAAGTAGGCGTGTAATAAAATTCTGAATAAATAGTTGGGTATTTTCAGGATTTTGTGCCCGACCTGACGACAGTGAGTATGAAGACGAACGATATTGTAGAGTGGAGCGTTTTGTTATTATAACTTGATGACTATTCAATTTTGAATTTGATTCTTTAATTCTACCCAGCAGCCATTTTTGTAGGACTAACAAAACCTTAATTGTTGTTACACAGCGCAATGACATCCTAATGAATGAATGAAATGTTCGGGATGAGCATTTTGACAACTGAATGAGAGGGCAAAATATTAATATAATAGCATTATGTGTACGTTATCGGTCATTGTCATTTTTGGGGCATTTCTACATTCAATGTTTTGGGTACTAATCAGTATATTGCTCGTTTTCAAGGACACCTCCCCCCTTTTGTTTTCCTATTTTTATTTTACATCGCTAATTAATTTCAGACATAAATTTTTAACTTCGTTGACAGCTATGTGCCGTCGTCACCTATAATTGTTGTCAGTCTTAACTCGATATTAATATCTATGATATTACTAATATAAATTCACCCTTTCTGTCATCCAAATCTAATTAGGGTCTAACCACAATACTTTAAGGCTTTTGTGAAGTTCCAGCTTCGTTCAAATTATGTGATGTGAATTGTTCGTTGTTACGGTTAATTTTTTTTTTCTCCTCAATAATGCATTTCATGATATTAACTACGTGGAATATTTTAACGACAGGTTTTTCACTCCTCTACACAACTTCTATTGTACTGTATATTTTATTACCGTCATTGTTATTGCGTACACCGATAAGTCCAAACACTGAAAAAAGACTTTATCTCTTTGGTTAACGTAATACCAAAGTAACTGTGTGTGACTATGCAAAAAGATTGACATTCGTGATTTGTATATTATTATTATTGTTATTTCTGAACCCGTTACTATAATCGTGACAAATGATTTCGAGTCAACATCATATTACGAAATATTTTATGAAGTGCATTACGTTGGTTTTTGTAGTCAATAACTTACAGGTTGTGCTTTACTGACAGATCCTGTTGAGCCTAACCGGGGTGCATTTGCAACATCTTTTTCCTCTACGCTACTTCTTTATTTTATTTTTTGACACATATATACATTTTATTTTCTTTGGCATTTTGCCGTTATATTTATATTTTGTCCCCTTATGAAAATATTCTAAAAGAAAAAAAAAAATAAATTAATGTATAAAATCCTCGGTGTAAGGATAACCGACAATTAACTAAATGAACATCTAATACAAGAGCTACAATTGATGAAATTCATCATCGTTATGAAAAGATGAAAAAGTTTTTAATAACTCGGTGATGTTTGGTCAAGGTACGAGAGAATACTTGGCCGTGTAACTGAAATGAATTTAAGATTGGATATTTTTGAAATTTTTTTGTTTTACTATCGTCGATGTGCCATTTAGAATTCATTTGATATCTTGCTATAATATTTAGGATACACTTAGCCAAAAGGATAATAGCAATTTTTCTTAAAGTTGCAGGGAATTCTCAGTTGCAAATGGACTTGACAGGCTCCTTCATCTTACAACTATTGACCCATTCTATTTTCATTATAGAGTCGAGCTCCTATCTCTGCAAAATTGGTTGCAAATATGCTGTCGGTGGCAGGAGCAGACCACATCATTACCATGGATTTACACGCCAGTCAGATTCAAGGGTTCTTTGACATTCCTGTTGACAATCTATACGCCGAGCCAGCGGTGCTCAAATGGATCAAAGAAAATATAGTAGAGTGGAGAAACAGTATCATTGTATCGCCAGATGCTGGTGGCGCGAAAAGGTATTTCGAAATGATCGACTCGGATGATAATTTTTCACGATCCACATATCATTGCTGGTTGATTACACGGCTTTTTTGATCACCAGAGTAACATCCATCGCAGA
The DNA here is from genome assembly GCA_963978495.1 of Athalia circularis. Lineage (NCBI taxonomy): Eukaryota > Metazoa > Arthropoda > Insecta > Hymenoptera > Athaliidae > Athalia > Athalia circularis. Next base: position 22,573,179 of record OZ021701.1, read on the forward strand.
TCGACTCAACGTTGAATTTGCACTTATCCACAAGGAGAGAAAGAAGGCTAACGAAGTTGCCAGTATGGTCCTTGTCGGAGACGTTAAAGACAGAGTGGCAATCTTGGTCGATGATATGGCGGATACTTGTGGAACTATTTGCCACGCAGCAGAAAAATTGCTCGAAGCTGGGGCTACGAAAGTCTATGCTATTTTGACCCACGGTATTTTCAGCGGACCAGCGATCTCCAGGATAAACAACGCATGCTTCGAAGCTGTCGTAGTTACAAACACGATTCCTCAAGATGGTCATATGAAAGACTGTCCCAAAATTCAGGTAACCCCAATTCATCCACTGCACAATCGTGTGTAATTATAACTAACCTGAAATTTTAGACTCAAATCATTAACTATTTTTTTAGTGTATCGATGTTTCCATGATGTTTGCGGAGGCTGTGAGGAGAACCCACAACGGCGAGTCTGTCTCGTATTTGTTTTCCAATGTACCGTACTAAGCATGTAAATCTTTAGTATATCTATCCAGTCGAAAATATCATCCCGCGTTAGTTGATTATTGTTAACATATGCCAAGCAAGTCTGTCATCGCCTGATAATACCGGTTGAAATCATGGGGACTTGAACGTATCTACGCATTGGAATCTCCAGACTTGTTTTAATCGCCGAACATTATCTTTGGGAGAGCTAAACCAGATCGTAATTTCAACGGAATTCAATCCCTTCTGTTCTTTTAACCCTGATTCCGATGGTCAGTAAATGCAGACAATGGTTTACGCATAGGTATACAGATTCTGTTGAGTCTAGTTGTTAGTGTTATCGGATTCCTATTTGCCTGTGACAGTTATAGAAACATTTACTTACTCTAGTGATAACAATTCTCTACAATCGTATAATCACGTTTGCCATAACATTCAAATTTTAGAATATAAAAATTGTGTTAAATTTGAAGTATATTTCAATACGAGTTATATACCGCTGCCATATCGGTTCATAAATATAAAAAATTTCAGCAACGATGCTGACGACTATTTTGCCTGAATTTATCATTGAATGTGTCTCGTTTTTCAAAATGACTTGTATAGCTATTGTTTCAATAATTATTTCAACCAATTTTATACGATACAATGAACCGGTTTAAAAATCCTCATTTTCAATACCACATCGTTATAATTTTTTTTTTTCTTTGTCTCTCCTCTCTCCTGAATATGATACATAAAACTTAATTCTATGTACCAAACGATATAACTATTTTAAACAATGGCCGTAGATATAAATTCAGAAGAAGAATACATGATATCTGATTTTCCGCCATGTTGAAATCCTAATGTAAATTCTTCACCTGGCAGGTGTAATATTTGATGTACATATTTATTCAATTTATAGTGACCCAGTTTTTCTTTTTCTATCGCGCATGTTTAGTGGAAAAAAAAAAAATAATAATTTTTATGCGTCACAAATTTATAAGTATATAATTTTTACCTTTGCTAACACGAAACCCTATCTGACAGTAACTTGGAAAACGAAGAAAGTATAATTTACTGGAGACATTTATCACGGTTGGGTCGATCTAAAAGGGCACAATAAGTTATGGTTAAGTAAAAATAAATTACATCTCAGGCAAGAATTCATCTTTTATAATACGTTTATTACACATTTTTTGTTTATGTGTAGTACAAATACCTCCGAAGATGGATCATTTATCCAAAATTATTACACAACTGATTATGTACAATTTTTTTTGTTTTTGTTTCTATCTCTTTTTTTCTACCACATTTTGTCGACTCAAAAGTTATGGAATATTCCATGTGTTATCCGGAATATAATATAATTTCAGTAAAATGCTGCAGTCTATAATTTTTTATCCCTAAAATCTGAACTAATAATACTATCTAATTACGATGAGTACATCGTGGTGCGACTTTGCAAAATCAAAGCGATGCCTAGAGTTTGATTTTATGTCGAGTGAAAAATTTGAGTATAATCTCAGATGAGTTGCTAAGTACTTCACTATACCCTGTTTCTATAGGCGTATAATAAGAACGCGGTAAAAACCGTATGGACTAAATTAATCTTGGCTCATTCTTTGCAATGTTTCACTATTATTAGACTATCCTAGTTAAAAGTGTACTACCTATCCTAATTTCAAAGTTAAATATGGCATCAGCGAAGTGACACACATCGGTGCTCGTCACAAATCTTAGCAATTTCAAGTATTTCTTCTTACTTATGTATCGGAGTATAAAATTTATCCACCCAAATTCACTTCATACAGGTATGTATTTAATCTCTTTCATATTTCTCTAACTAGTTAGGCTAAAAATAAATAAATAAATCAATCACACGTCACTCCTATATAGGTACTAATTAGGGTAAAAATGTACAAAATAAATTATTCGTAGATAATTAAATTACATATTTTCTAACATTTAGCAGCGTGTAAAGCATCGTATAGCTATATCGTAGCTGTGGTATTAACAGATACGAGCGGAATGGCAATTATGTCGAAGTTGATTTTATTTGGAAGAATTATGGTAACGCTGCTAATAAGATCGTCGCTCTAATGTTACATGTTACTTATAGATGGGTGTCCGGATCTACCTCGTTACATGTTGTACTCGAACAGTTCGTACTTCTCACTGCAGCAATTCCTCAGTTTCATGTTCACCAGCTCCATTTCTCCTTATTTATTTCCCCATATCTTATGATTTTGTTGCATCCGCAGGCAAAGTAATGTCAAATACTATCGGTAGATTGTTAGGCAAGTAGTTCAGATCACACGTTGATGCATTTATAAATATTATTTTTCCATCTGATGAAATACCGTATCCTGAAAATTAATTGGGTTCATTTTCAGGATGATGGAAAATTGTTCTCAAGCACTACTTACCCTCGTGGACGTGGCCAAACACATGGTATTTAGGTCGTACTCGATTTTGCACCGTGGTTAATAATTCTACACATCCAGCCCGGACTCCGCTGCAACACAAATCTCCGTGGCCAACAGGAGGTGTGTGCGTTACCAGAATATCGGTGTCACTCGGAATCAATGACCACTTTGACAGACACGGCTCCCCTCGGGGCACGTTGAAAGCCCACTTGCAAAATTCTGGTTGCCTATTGATTTTTAAATAAGGTAGGCAAGCCATCGTTTATGAACTATTACAGGTTTAATTTACTGATTTATATTTCAATCTTACCAAGGAGTTCCATATATTTTTATTCCGTCGATGATAATTTCAGAATCTTCCAAATAAATACAATTTGTCAGATGCTCTCTGATGTTCTTTGTCTTTATCGCCTCAGCTAGAGTGTCTCTGGACATTCCCAAGGTCGGTATATCGTCGATAACACTTGTTCCTGTATGTTTGTGTCTATCGCCTGCTGCGTTTGTGGAAAATGGGTGAGTGAATGTTGGATCGAAACTCAATTCATGATTTCCCGCTATTACTAATTTATGCTTATGCGGTAGGCTCCCTGCAAAATCATAAGATTTCATTCAAGAGTTATGAGCTTTTAATAGTCGTCCACAGTAACGGAAATGCTTGCTCACCGATCCAATTATTAAATTCTATAACTTCCTCCAGGCTACCACATTTGGTGAAATCTCCGGCATGGATAAAAACGTCGCCTTGTGGTATGTCGAACTTTATGAACGGAGTCAAAGAGTGGGTATCGCTCATGCACACCACCCGGAGCTAAAACAAATCATGCTAAGGTTAAGATTCGGTTTAAACGAACCTCCACAATTCACGTGTGTTTTCTACTGCTGGAGTTGAAAATTTTCACCTTATTAGTTGGGGCAGGAGTCGTGGGTATCTTTGCCGTAATTTTGATGACTTTTTGTTGCTGTGACAGTTCTCGCCATGCCGCACTAGGGTCAGCTGTCAAGGGATGAGTTCCAATTTTCATATTTACTATAAAATATCACTCCGCGATAACCGCCCTCCTAAACAGCACCTCAAACCATATAAAACATTAATCGTTCGACATTCCAACGAGTCAACATTGGCTTAATTACAAATAATCCGAATCAAAGCAGTATCCTAAGATCCGATGACTACTACCAGAGAATAAGGACTACTACTACGCCGACGAAAAGCATGCGATCTACAGCGACCCCGTTGTGGCAAGGGGAAGGGATTGTCATTCTCAAGTTATTCTATTTTCCTTGGAATTACGCCTAGCGACGCGTGACTCCAGCCGCATATTCATTTATGCGTGTATACGTATTAAAAATAAATAAATAAATAAATAAATGCATAAAGTCGATCGACCGGAGCCGCGGTCGCTTTTGCCGCCCATGAATATGCACCTTGCACCTAAAAAGCGCAGTTCAAAAGATGGAAATCCGTGTAGGCGAGGTAGAGGGGAGGCGCATTTCCCTTACCCCCTGCACAGGATAGTTTGGTACTATTTTGATACTATAGCACAGTCGGTGTGGTCAGTACGCCTCTCAGTATGGAGCGGTACGCTTCGCGATGCTGTACGAATTTTTGATCCCTGCAAAGATATTCAACACAGTTTCACACCTCTACCTGCTGCTCTCGGTAGCATCGTAGCAGAGTTCCAGCACTTATAAAATTACCGTACAACGTACACCAGACCGCGCAACACAGGTGATGGTGATACGTGGGAGCCAACCAGCAGCAGAAGTAAAGCGACGTTATTCCCATTCGCGTTTGTGTTGCATTTAACAGTGTTGGAGAAAACTAGGCGAGAGCAGACAGAAAGAAAGACAATCAAGAGCAACGGGGTATGATTCTTCTTGTCGCCTCAGTTACAGTTCTGTGTAGTTGTTTGTGATTGTTCTTCCTGTTTTTTTTGTTTGTCACCACCATCACGATAAAGTTGATTATAAATTTCCTATTCCGTTTTGATAAGAACAGAGATTTATGTGCCTGAAATTATGTACATAAAATACACGATTTTAAAAGTGAAGCGATTTTTCTTTCTCTCTCAATTCTTTCAAATTTTAAAACGCGACGCTTGAATTTTTTCGATCCTCCACCTGTTGGAAAATACGTCAGTGTATGTAATTCAAGTTCTTCGTATTCTTCGACAAAAAAATTCTCATTTCTTTAAGCTGCACCAGGTTGTTGCTGACGATGATGCTGGTGCAGGTATTAATAATTGTTCAGTGAATGCGTTTTCTTTTGTTTCTCGTTTGACATGTGTCAGTGCATCGATAAATCAGCATTCGAGAGTTCGAGAATAATAGTGAGAATTGTAACGCACACGTTCAGGATTACGGTCAGTTCCCAATTATGGATCAACACTTGGATTATGCATCGATAGTTTTCCGGTAAACGTGAGTACAACAAATGAATTTATGGTAGTTTATTTTATGCCTAAATTTAAGTACGTACGCAGCAAAGTTCATAGCGTTCTTTGAATATTCATTTGGAAATGTTCTCTCGGGATTTCGCCTATATAAAATTTAAATACAAATAGCGCGCAAACAAAGGACGATCTCCATAACGACATATAATGTATAACTCTTGCGCTATTCATTTGTTAATTGTATATAAGATGGCTGCGTCATGCGTGGGATTTATCATTTTCGCAACAATAATTGCACTGGTTCATTATCCAAAGTCGAGTAGCGATTATCGTAGATTTAAGACTATTAAAGTCCTTTTATCAGGTTCACGTGGATTACGAGCGTACGGTTTATTTTCAATCTACGTTATACTCCACCGCAACATCAAAGCAAACGCAAAAAGAGTTTAAAAGCTTATTATTTTATCCCCAATGACTTATAAACGACGTTTGTACCACGCCACGAGTTAGTAATCACCCATTGTTTTATTTTTGTTTAATAGTTTTAATGGTTTTTTTTTTGTTTTTTTTCTTCCATTCGTAACTCGTTTCACGTCGTTTAAATTCGTTTACCTAACTTTTTTTGTTACCATAATGAAAAAGAGAAAAAAAAAAGGCTCCGTATTTAAATAAATAAAATTTACAAAATATACAACCACAAATAAATATGTTTATATGAGTACATAAAACTTATGCATGATCTAGTTACAAAACATAAACGAAAGTACGTATGTACAACGCGGTGTCTCTATATATATATATATTACATATAAAGCAGATGGAATGAATTTAAATAAGACGAAAGTTTTTGTTGAGGTAGGAACTTAAGAATTTTGAAACATATCTTTATTCTTCTGTTTTTCGATTTATTTTCACCAATAGTCGAGCATCGGGATCACAGCGAAGTTTATACTGTACCGACAAGGGTGTGCAGTGACTAAATATTATACCAAAAATCAATAGAACCCTACAGAGAGAGAGAACATTCACATAGAATATTATCGCATACGGAGCTGATTTTTTCCGGATGACGTTGTAGAGATTTCCTAGGATTTTCCAACACCGAGAAGTACAAAGGCGAAAAGAAAGAGCGAAAGAAAGACGTCGTACTGGATTCTATTCTATTTTATAAAGAGGAAAAAAATACGAAGACGAAGTAATCCAGCTTGCTTTTCGCTCTCGCGTATAACGTGAGGAAAAACTAGTCCGATTTTCGCATCCATTCATAATTCTTTCGAGACATTTGGCGGAAACGGGAGACTAAAATCATCTCATCGTCGACTGCTAATAAACAGGGCATAGAATACTCATAGGTATATATATATATATATATACATATATTTGGTTAGGTTAGGTGTATATATATATATATATATATACACCTAACCTAACCAAACCTAACTGTTATTTATTGTGCATGTAATAAAAGCGCAAAACAAAATATTGTTCACGTTTTGAATCGACAGGAAACGGACTCGTATCCAAGGATTCAAAATCTCGGGTGAGACGCGGGGGACGAAGACGAGAAACGAGGAACGAGGGTGCATCGAAAGAATATAGTATACGAAAAAGGAGGAAGAAGGCGACGGCGTTGCCTTGGTAACCGATGTCCAGGGGCGCGCAATGGCCGGGGCGCTTTCAGAGAACGGCCCGCGGCCCGTCAGTGTCATCGCTGTTGACGGTACAGAAACGCAGCAACAACAACAACAAGAACAGCAACTGAATCGAGCTCCTCTCCATCATCACCAGCAGCAGCAGCAGAATAACGATAATAATGTTTCCGGCAGATCGTTTATCTCAACGGAAGCACAAACGGAGACAACAACATGCGGTCAAATATCTTGTTCGCAAAATTCAGCACAAAGTAATCCGGTAACGTTGGGATCTGCTGTATCCGCAAGAACGGAGTGTTCCCCAGGGCCTCCGGATAATAATACAGCTCGTTTAGTCGAAAATGAGGAGACAAGGGATGCTAGAAGGCGAGAAAGGAGGTTAAGACGTCAGCATCGAAGAGCAATGAGGACCTGTTCAGTTCCGCCAACTTACGCGGGCGGCCCTTGCAGCGTCGGTCAAACCGTAGCGCCTTCGGGAGTTCCTCTCGTTCCTCCGGGCGGTAATTTTCTTCATCCACCTCCTCCGCACTTGGGACTCAGAGGACTCAGCGGACTCGGTGGTCTCAGTGGCCTCAGCCTCGGAATACCCTTTCCCGTACCCACAAGTGTTTCCGCTTTTGGAAGGTGAGTTTGTCGGGATATGACCCTGCCTTTTTGTTTTGTTTTTCTTCTTTCTTTCTTTCTTTCTTTCTTTCTTTCTTTCTTTTACAATTAAACCTGTATCTTACACATGTTATACATATATTACCTGCGTATAATCTTACGGCGGGAAAATTCAATTTCAGTGAAAGTGTGAAAGTAAAAATTCTATTCATAAGTATAATTTTAATGCACACATGGCGTATGTATAATATATTCATTATACACATTGTTGTAGCGTGGGATAAAACTCTTCTGCAGAAACTTGTTGCGAACGACGATGATTTTAATTTGAATTTATTTTATTTTATTTTATTTTATTCATATTTTTGCTTTTTTTTGTCTTTCTTTCTTCTGCATCTACACTAATAACGATAATAATAATAATGATAATATATCGTCAGAAGTGAAAACAGATTTTCACAGAATTGTTATTATCATTGTTGTTATTATTATTATACAGATCTTTGTACACCTCGAGACTTTCTGCGGGTTTCCGTCACTCCGCAGTACCTACTACCTATAACTATACATATAACGTCTATAATAAGTTTGAATTGTATGGTATTACCGCTTTGATTAAAATTATTTAATTAACGGTTTCAACCAATCAATGATCCGTATAGTTTAAACTTTCTATGGCTACAGACCATCGCATTCAACATTCAGCGTAGATCCGGCTATGTACATATACTATACACACATACATATGCGCATATAATTGCGCAAGTATAATATAAATTATTTTTCAAACCATGGAAAATTATATTTCAAAAGTAGGTTTCTGTTTGTATTTATTTCATTTGTTTTCTTTTTGTTTGTTTGTCTTTTTCTTTAACTCTGTACTTTATTCATACGTATAATACATACCTCGTACACGCGTACGTATTGTATATATATGTATGATACATAATTTTTTTTCTCTCGATTCAAATTTTGCATGCTTTGTTATAATTTCCGCTTATATTATATACATATGTATATAATATAAAATGAGTACATACGTAACATCAAACGAAGTTTGAAACTACGGTGCGCGTTTTAGGCTTACGAAAACAAGAACAAAAAACAAAAACAAAAAACAAACATGAAAATACTCCGAGGAGAGAAGAAAGAAGAAAAACTTTGAAGTTTTTGGAAAACGAAAAGAACATTCTCGATCCCTTTTCGCATTCAATGGTTAATTTCTTTCCCCATTCATTGACGCCATACATATGTATAATAATATACCTATACATACATAGGGTATGGCCGTACAAAGGTCAAAAAGCGTGCTCTTTCAAAAACCCGTTACCGCATATAGCTCGACTCGGAACGCATCGTTACTTTAATTTACTTGAATTTTTTTTTTCTTCTGTTTTACTTCACTTTTATTCATTTTTTTCCCCCCTCTAAAGTCGAGCCGTGAAAAGAATCTAAAATAATTCATACGTTACATATTACTGAAAATTTGTCTTTACAAATTTCTTTCGGTTTTTCTTTTCTTTTTCAAATTGACGTTTTAATTTCCGCCATTTGAAAAAAAAAAAAATGGGGCGTTGGCCTGACCCCCTGGGATTTTGATGTCCCATGGATCTTTTGATTCATTTCGGTCAAAAAGGACACCTCTAATTTTTCGAAATTTTTCCGCCATTTTGGAAGGTCCTGGCAACTTCGAAAATCTTTTTCACGAAGATGGACATTTTTAAAATCGCTGAATTTTCTCTGCAAAATCGGGGTCTCGAAAACACATTTTTTAGTCCTAGTCCGAAAATGGGATGAAAATGCTAAATATTTTTTTTTGTGAACTTTTGAGTTTGATTTTTTTTTTTTTTTTTCTATGGTGGTTTCTTGTAGTAAAAAATAAATGAAGAAGAAAGTTTGTCCTGGTGAACTTTTATTTTCTCATCGGTTCGAGAGTAAAACGAAGAATACGATTTTCAATTCGAAAAAAAATAATACGTACTGCCCAGCGTTTTCTTGGTTTTACTCTTGGACCAAAAAGAAAAAAAATTTGTATCAAGACAAACTTTCTTCTTCACTTATTTTTTACTACAAGAAACGACCATAGAAAAAAACAAAAATTTCAAAATCAAAAATTAAAAAATATTTAGCATTTTCATCCCATTTTCGGACTAGGACTAAAAAATGTGTTTTCGGGACCCCGATTTTGCAGAGAAAATCCAGCGATTTTAAAAATGTCCATCTTCGTGAAAAAGATTTTTGAAGTTGCCAGGACCTTCCAAAATGGCGGAAAAATGTCGAAAAATTAGAGGTGTCCTTTTTGACCGAAATGAAACAAAAGATCCATGGGACATCAAAATCCCAGGGGGTGAGGCCGATGATCCGTTGGTTTGACGTGGAATGCCCCATATATATGTATATATTTCGAATCGTTCCCAATTGCTTTTGTTTCTTCGAAAATCAAGTATATATACACAGAGAATTGTAAAACATATGAAACATAAAAATAATTAGACAAATGTATTTCGTTGAATAGCTGCAATTTTTTTTTTATCATCGGATAAAATGTTTTTTGTTTTTCTTCTCCAAAAGTTTATTTTATTGTATTTCGAATGAAATTTTCTTTTCTTCTATCCTCGCTCATTGGGCATCGCGTTTAGAGGATGGGGAAGAAGAAGAAGAAGAAGAAGAAAAAAATAAATAAATACGTAAAAATAAAGAAGTAAATAAATTACCGGATGTCTCTCTAAATATCTTATAGGGTCCCATTATATGACGTATATATGTATAATATTCGAGGGGCCCCATATATATCCATATGCACATACACTATACGTTTATAATACATATACTCAGCGTAGAATAATCAATAATATATGTATTTGTATTATACAGTTGTATAGGTATAGGTATATATATGTATTTATACGAATGTATTCGTTTTGACGGCTATCCGCGCGTTCTGTAAAATGAACCCGTTATGTCGAGAGGGATCCGTACATACTTATATACCTATATATACAGGTTGTGGGTTACAATTTAACAGGGCCGGTACCCGGCTGTCCCGAGGCCCCGGGCATATGCGTTAATTTTCGCGAAAATCTGTAAAATTTTTTCGACGTTGAGTTCTTTTTCTTTTCTTTCTTTTTGTTTTTCTCTTCACTCTTCTCGTTCCTCTTCTTCTTCTCATTTCTCCATCTTTCTATTTTTTTTTGTTTTTTTTTTCCCTGTTTTTTCTTACCTTTCCTTCTCCTCTACTATTCTATACAGCGTGCGGTACGTAGGTACACTTGCGGTATAGGATCCGAGAACTTTAGCAGAAAAGTGGCGTCGAGGCGTCGAGACATCTCGGGGCGTCGGGGCGCCCGAACTCCGGGGAGTCTGTGTCACTGGGTCAGACCAGAAGACCATCTCTTCATACTCGCAGAACTAGCAGTATATGAAATAAGAGACTTGCGACGCCATTCTAAACTTGCTTTTGTACATGTACTCGAATCTATGTACTTCATTTATTTATCCTCATGTATACGTACGCGGATCTATGTACATAGTATGCACGATATATGTTAGGGTGGGTCGAAAAAAGTAACTATTTTTTTTGTTTCTCTTAGTTACCAAGAAAATATCGTTCGAAATGACAAAAAAAAAAAACAAACAATACCGTCAAATTTTGAGCTCTCAATATTAATATTGAGAGGCGCCTCTTTACGATTCTCCATTTCCCGTTTAAATAACAGAGTAAAAATTATTTTTAAACTTCGAAATTTTATTATCCAATAACCGATCAGCGTATCGTAAAAAACAATATATAGATTCTGGTAGGAAGTGAAACGATCTACAAAAAAGGTCTCGTATGATTTTTTTGCCAAATTCACTAGTTTGAACGACATTTGAGGTTAAAGTTTGACGTTTACGATCAAATAACTGAGGAACAAAGAAACAGTAACTTTTTTGGCCCACCCTAATATACGGACACACATATACGTATACGGATAGAGGATGACGATGATGATGACGTATTTGATTTTTGCTGTAGGGATTCCGTACCGAAGCAATGCTGCGGACTTGGTTCTCCACCGGTACGTTGGTCCATTCTCGGAGTGGGAGTTGTGGGTCTCGTTTGTGCCGGTGCAGGGGCCTTACTTGGGGCATTACGGGCGACCGGTCGCGACCATATTGCCGTCGCCCTACTCATGATCGGTAAGTGATTTAGAACTTAGCCGTACCTCGTCCCCCTGATGCGCTTATTTTTCATTTCTTCCATGTACTATGTGATCGAAAATCTATATACTATATACTAGGTATAATAGGGTGTTTCAGAAAAGAATTTTTTTTCTTTTTTGGAAACAGGCCCAGAAGTTTCACTTGGGCTTAAAGATATGCCGGTTAAAATCTCAGCTTTTCATTCTTCATGAGATTGACGCAGGTAAGATGTGATTTGTTGCTTCCGGAATTTGTTAGTCGCCAACAAATCAATGTACAGATTTGACCGAGACATGTTATTGTAGGGAATTGAACGCCCTACAAGAAAGGTCTTCTATCATTTTCTGATAAGTCTACCGGTTCGAAAGTTATCCGAGGTTAAAGTTGAATTTATGCTAAATTCCATGATTCTTGGACTTCTCGGATTTGAGACCGAATATGTAGTCGATAATACGTGTTCGTGATACTGTAAATTATCACGTACGACTCGAGTATATTTGTCAATTAACCGCTATGTGGAATAAAAATCATATATTTGATATGCTATACGGCCCATTGAAATTCGTTGGAATTGATACGTTGTCAAAAAGAAAAATTTTCAAACTTTTTCAATTCTCGAGAATCGACTAGCCCTCGAGATAAATCGTAATTTTTATTTTTTAGCTCAGTAGTTTTGACGCAAAAGTCCGAAAATCATGACATTTACCATAAGTTCAGATTTCACCTCGAATAACTTTCGACCCTGTAGATTTATCGAAAAATGATAGCAGACCTTTTTCGTAGAGCGTTTGATTCCCTACAAGAATATGTCTCGGTCGAATTTGCGCAGTAATTTGTTAGCGAGTCACAAAATTCGAAAGCAACAAATCACGTTTTTCCTACGTCAATCTTATGGAAAATAGAAAAGTGCAACATGTAAATATTAATATGAAGAGAAGAGATTTTAACCGGCATCTTTTCAAGCTCGAATGAAGCTTCCGAGTCAGTTAAAAAAAAAAAAAAATAGAAAGTTTTTTTTAAACACCCTGAGGTATAATATATATAACTGTATATATTAGACCTGTCCTTAAAAAGGGTAAAATCGAATTTTGATGGTCTCACCCTTCAAATTGGTTCGAAATAATATATAAAAAATGCCCAATTTTTCCCCTCCACATTTCCCCCCCCCCCCCCCTGCAAGGCCCTACTTTTTCTCATAAGAAAAGCATTGATTTTCCGTGCTTTTAAACTTTTTTTCACCGTCGGCCCAATTATCAGCTAAAAAATCTGCAACTTGCGGTCAATCTTGGCAGTAATGATACATTTCAGTCGGAATTTTTTTCAAATTTTTTCAGAAAAAATTATAGGCTTTAATCACCCCTTTTTCCTCTGTATGTTGCGAAAAACCGCTGTAGAAAGAAGAAAATGTTGGAGACCGTTATTTAGATAGCTGAATATTGAAAAAATTCATTGGAATAGGTCTTGAAAAACAGGAAATTCTTTGTACAAAATAATTAGTCATATGAAAATATTCAACCCTCACCCCTTGAGCCAGCTCGATTAGGTTTAAATTTTTGCTATTTTTCGGGACGTACAGAGGAAAAAGGGGTGATTAAAGCCCATAATTTTTTCTGAAAAATTTGAAAAAAATCCGACTGAGAGGTATCATCACTGCCAACATATACTGCAAGTTTCAGATTTTTCAGCGGATAATTGGGCCAACGGTGAAAAAAACTTTAAAACTCACGAAAAACCAATGCTTTTCTTATGAGAAAAAGTGGGGCCTTGTAGGGGTGGGTAAATATGGAGGGAAAAAATGGAAAAAAATTGGGCATTTTTCTATATTATTTCGAACCAATTTGAGGGGTGAGACCATCAAAATTCGATTTTACCCTTTTTTATCAGCTAAAAAATCTGCAACTTGCGGTCTAGTATATAGATGAATGAGGAGGACCGCTTACAGCTTGTTTTTTATGTACTTCGAATGCATTACGTCTATAAATATGTACATAATATATCAAGTGCGAGGTACGTACATGAGCGAGAGAAGAAAGCTTCAGAATTACAATTGAACTATCGAGAGTCCAACTATATATATATATATACATGCACGAAGGTAAAGGTATTAAAGAACGTGCAGCAACAGCGGAATATAAGAAAAGGCAGCAAACGCAGTATATTTATAATATATCTATATATGTATATCTACTTATACATACATAAAATATACTTCGCCAGAGTTGAACGGGGCGCATCCTGTTTGGAATTGTATACATACCAAGGAGCTCGTGGGAGTAACGAATTGACATTTGTGGGTCTGAAGATTAAAAGAAAAGGATAAAAGAAAAATTCACATTAAGTGAGAAGTATGAAAAAGGAATCTCACATATATATACTTTATTCTTCTGTTCGCTACTTTATCGTGTATACATATTAGGGTGGTCGTTAAAAATTAAATTTTTTCCGGCGCCCCAAAAAAACCTTCCCTTTGATGAAAAAATACGGGACAATTTTTTTTTTCCACACAAACAACACGTGCCTCAAGACGATCTGAGTTCACTTTTTGATAAAATCGCAGTTTTTATGAGTGTCTCGTAAAGTATACGGATTTGAGGAAAAGTTATGAGACCAATTTTGTAGGGAATTCAATTTTCTAAATTTTTTATATCTCAGAAAAAATAACGTTTGTAGGTCTTAAAATGTTGACCATATGGAGTTAATGAATCTATTATTGAGAATATCTCCATGAATATGAATTTTATGAAGAAAATGAAGAGTACCTGTTTTGTAGAAAATTGAATTCCCTACAAAATTGGTCACATAACTTTTTCTCGAATCCGTATACTTTACGAGATACTTAGAAAAAACTGCGATTTTATTAAAAAATGAACTCAGATCGTTTTGAGGCACGTGTGATTTTTGTTTAAAAAAAAACAAAAAAAAACAATTTCTCCCGTATTTTTTCATTGAAAGGAAGGTTTTTTTGTGGCGTCGGAAAAAATTTAATTTTTAACGACCACCCTGATCTTTATATGCCTATGTATACATTGTATGTACAGATTATTACAGTAAATTAAAAAGTTTAGTTTTTTTTCCTTTTTTTTTGGTTTTATTTTTTTGTTAAATATTGTAAGTAATACTAAAAACGATTTGACTGAAGAAAAAGAAAAAGAAAAAAACAAAAGTAAGAAGAAAAAAAAAGAAAAAACAAAAGTAAGAAGAAAAAAAGAAAAAACTTTGCACGGCAAAGAGACTTGCCAGTTTTATTATAAAAGTTCCGTGCTTGGCCGGGTGCTACCTATACTCGTCATTGATTTACCGTATAATGAACCCGACATCAGGGACACATCGTTAAAAAGTATTCGATTCTCTTTCTTTATCTTTTTTTTTTCGCAAGAAACAGATGAAAAAAAAACAGAAAGAAATAAAGAATTAGGCTATAGCTTTCCAAATTATTGTATCTGTATACATTACTTACGTATCTTTATTATATGAACAAAATTTGTACGTTTTCAAACCTGTTAAAAATCTGTATGGAAGAAGAATCAGAGGAGTGGGGGGAGAGAAGAAGAAGAAGAAAAGGAAGAAAAAACAACAGAAATAGACGAACAAACTGAAGGCGCTAAATTTTTCCGGTCTCGTGTCACGTTGCATCTTGTTTTCATCCTGATTACGTGGTTACCATGAAAGTCCAGTTATTACGAGTGAGGTAACCCCTGCACATATGTGTACCACATCGAAGTTTGGTGCGTACGAAGTATGTGTTGTAAAAATAAAAGAAAAACGAAGAAAAAACAAACACAAAAATAGATGATGAAAAAAGAAGAAAAAAAAATAAGATCCACGTATTAACTGTACATGTACTCGTGACGTGCACCCATATTACACGTGTATGGAAATACCGAGAAAATAAAAAAGCAAAAACAACAAAAAAAAAAACAAAAAAGAAGAGCTGGAGAGAGAGAAATAAGAGACAATTTAATCTGCAGGTAATATTGTTGTGTTACGGTGACGACGAACCCAAAAATTAGAAAACCGCTTTTGCGAAATTAAATTCTCTGTATATGTATTATACATGAAAGAAAATTTCCATTCGTTATGTACACGCGTACATAGTACCTTACATATATGTATTATGTATACGCATCTGGGTTGTGCAATTTTATTACACATTATACAGGGTTTTATTAATTAACATTTGTAATATTTTGAAAATATAATATATCTATTTATTATATTATATATATACCAAAACTTTCTGCGCATTATACATACATATAAACACTTACCTACTTGTATACACATTACATTGCTTAATCGCAAAACTTTCTATTTTCAATATATATAGAAATTTACGAATAGTGTTGGGGAAAAATTTCGTAAATAAATACGGTGTAATTATGATAGAATTATTTTCCAAAATACATCGTTAATATTCGGTCGTGTTGAATAAAATGTTACAACGAAAAGTTCTACGCTGTCGTGCCGTTTTTTTTTCTAACTTGAAAAAAAAAACGTTTTTTTTTCTTTTTTTTTTACCGCGTTTTGCATTTTGCGGGAATTTTATCTTTCAAGGCCGCGTAGTCTCGTTCTATTACAGTATACACGGGGTTATAATTGGACTAACCAACGACGGTTGTAGTATAGAAGTTTTTTAATTACACGCGATTGTTTTTTTTTTCCTCTCTTATCTATTTTTCATTTTTCTTCTTTTTTCCCCACCATTGTTGATTTAATAAGGTTCTCATTGAGGTGCGAGGCGTTATGTATAGGTTATACATGCGTCTTTTGTCATTGACGAGCTATTACACTACAGCGAGACTTGACTAACTTATAACTTATTATGCCATCTTATTAATTCTATTTCTAATTCTAATTCTGAGTGAGGCACGTCGTCTGCACTATGATGTTGTCGATGGCGACGAGCATCGTGTTTCATTAATCGTCGTTTTTGTAAAACTTCGTTATATTCTCTTTGCGTCTAACAATATTCGATCTTAATTGCGCAATATAATTAATTAAAACCACGAAACTTATCATCGTTGTTGTTCATCATTATTATTATTATTATTCATTATTATTACTATTATTGTGCAATAGTTTTTCGCGTTGTTGCGCCATAGTTTTTTTCCTTCTTTCTTTCTTTCTTTCTTTCGAATATCTTCCAAGTTTGGGAGAGAAAAAATGAATAAATAAAAATAATACAACGGATTAGAAATGAAAAATGCGCAGGATATACATTAGGATATATGTTTTGACCTTGCTCGAGAAACAACACAGCTACGGATAGTTGTATGTGTGTGTATATTATATAGTAGATGTCATTACCGCTAATTAGGTAATTATATACGCGATAGGCCGTGAGATTCTTTCGGTTGTTGACAGTAACAATAAACTATATATATGCCATTGAATTGTAATATTGTATTTTTTAGAGAAAAAAAAAAAAAAAAATTACCGTTATAGTATATACCTATACATATTAGGATGACTCAAGAAAAGAAAAAAAAAAGAATACTTTTTTTTTTTGCATCTCCTATGAAAATGTATCAGTTTAACACATTTTAAGAGCTCCCTCCAAAGATCGGCTCAAAAACAAAATTTTTTAGGGGTCGCTCAAGATTTTTAAAAATTTCCAAAATCGTCAAAAATTTTATATTTCTTTTTATTTTTAATCTTTCATCTCGTCATTCTATAATTTTCGAGGTTGAAAATGACGGAGATTTTGAAAAGTTCGAGTCGATATTTTGGTTATTAAAAGTCTCTCGAAATTTTTTTATCTAGCAAAATAAAGTGGGTACTTGAAACGTTTTCGAGCGACCTTTGAATCTAAATATCGACGAAGTTTTAATTTTTTGTCTCGAAGTTGATGTATACTGAAGAATAGAAATAAAGCACCAGATACTCAAAAAAATTCTTGAAACAATCTTTTTAAATTAAATTTTCGTTAATATTAGGCTTAAAAATCGCTCGAAAACGTTTCAGGTACTTTGCTTTGGAGTTGAAAAAATTTTCAGCGACTTCCAGAACTCAAAATATTGATTTGAAATTTTCAGAATCTTCGCCATTTTTGACCTCAAAAATAATAGAATGACGACATCAAAGATTTAAAAAAAAACGAATCAATTTTTGACAATTTTGGACATCTTCATTCTTTTTTTTTTTAATTTTTGAAAAAAATCTAAAATTTCTCGATGATTACCATTTTTGATTTTTTTTTTTTGGGTTATTTTCTACAAACATACGAATTTTTTCAGTGTGGCGTTTTTTAGAGTTCTATTTTTTTCCAATTAAATCAATTCTAAAATTTAATTTTTTTTCAATTGATAAATTTGACGAAAGAAAAAAAAATAGAAATCTAAAAAAACGCCACTCGGGAAAAATTTGTATGTTCGTAGAAAATGTCAAAGTTTAATATAACGCAAAAAAAAAAAAAAAAAAAAACATTGAAGACAATTCAGAAGTCAATTTCAGAGGAAGTTATCGCTATTTGAAAAAAAAAAATGGCATTTTTTTTAACTTTGTTTGGGTTGGGTGAAAAAATTCTCAAAAATTCTCAAAAACGTCTTTAGTAGGTTAGAAAAAAATAAAAAAGTTCCAGTAAAATCAAAAGGGGTCGGGGTCGAAAGTGGTCAATCTAGCGTGGAATACCCCCTATATAAATATATTATAGATCTGCAGTAGAAAAATATTCAATTATATATCGTAGATTTTTCAATTTCTTTGCCGATCGTTATAATATAGATTATTATTGTATATATAATTATTATTTTTTTTTTTTCATATTATTTTTTTTCTCTTCTTTCTTTTCTCTTTTATATACTCGATTGGTTCGTCATATTATATTCGCTTTAATACAAGGTTTGTTCCTTCGTGAAAATGATTATAATTGTAAACGCAACAATTATTTGCCAAAGATAGATTCAATTTCACCGTCGGAGCATGACGAAATCGAAACACACCAGCTGCGTTATTTCGCTACGGTTAAACAATCCATATTACCATTGTAACTAGATTATTATTATTATTTTGCTGTTTTTTTTTTTTGTTATTTTCATCTTCAGAGTATAAGCCGGACATTATGAGGATGATTGTAATTGTGATGATTGAAGAAGCGAAAAAAAAAGACAAAAATCAAATGAACGTATATGAATACACATATGGGTCATTCCATGTCAATTCAACGACGTTTTGTCGGTGACCCCCTCCGATTTTTTTGATTTTTTGATATGTTATTATAGGCACAAAAAGAAGTATCCATTTAAATTTTTAGCCCTTAATCTCAACACGAACCAAAGTCATCGTTTTTGAAGAAATATTCTTAGAATATTCATCACTTCTACAATAATCAAGATATTCTAACTTTGTTGGAAGTATTTTTTTTTGTTTTTTCATGTTCTTTTTTTTTAAATATGAAATTTAAAAAAAAAACGAGATTTAATGTCTTTCTGGCTGTTTTAAGCACAAAAATTCGTTTTTCTCTCAATCGGACCATTTTGATTTGAAAACAAAAAAAATTATAAAATTCTACGTAAAACAACAAAATTTTGAGGATTTTTTCGAAAGTGGGATTGCAATAACGTTATGTAAAAAAAAAAATCAATTTATTCATTCATTTTTTCGATTGAATTTTTTTTTTTTTACCATTAATCCCACTTCCGAAAAAATCCTCAAAATTTTGTTGTTTTACGCAACATCTTATAAATTTTTTTGTTTTAAAATCATAATGGTCCGATTGAGAGAAGAACGAATTTTTGTGCTCAGAACAGCCAAAAAGACATTAAATATTTGTTTTTTTTTAAATTTCATATTTTTTTTCGAAAAGTACATGAAAAAACAAAAAAATGACCTCCCATAGAGTTAGAATATCTTAATTATTGTAGAAATTATGAATATTTTAAGAATATTTCTTCAAAAACGATAACTTCGGTTCGTGTTGAGATTAAGGGCTAAAAATTTACGTGCATACTTCTTTTTGTGCCTATAATAACATATCAAAAAATCGAAAAAATTGGAGGGGGTCACCGACAAAACGTCGTTGAATTGACACGGAATGACCCATATACATTATATACTTTCAATTTTAATTATTGATCGATAATTTTACGTACCGCATATACGATCCGCACATCACAGCCATCGTCTCTTGTAATTAATAATTGGGTCAGGTTTAATTAGCAATAAAAAGCAAGAACTCGTTAATTCCGCATATTTTACAATATTTAAAATCGCGCTCGAAGAACCTGTATTGGACGCGATGCGCCGCGACGCCGTCGTCGTCGGATAATTGCAGTGTTACAATTCATTTATTTATATGCAGATCAAAAAAACGTCGCTCATGATTTAGACGAATTATGTGTTATAAAGTCAATTGTCTTTCATAAAAGATACATTCGACCTTCAGCCCACAAAGCTTATGTAAAAATTACTTATATACATACATTATATATACATACGTTCATAAGTGCGTAACATCTACCGTTTGTGTGTATTATCATAACATATCTTGTTCGTTCCGCTCGTAAAACAAGTTTTCTAATTTTATTTTTGTTTTCATTGTTTTTTTTTTACAACTTTTTTCTTCGTTTCAAAATATCAACAAGAACTAACCATCAGTCTTTTGATTATCTAAGAAGTTTTCACCGATTAGGTGTTTTTTTATATATTTGTAGTAATAAATTTGCATACATATGATTTTATAAAATTATTATTTTTTTTGTTTTTTATCGATTTTTTTTCTCTTCCTTCGAAATTCACGCGAAATTTTTCACGATATCGGTTGTTTGATTCGACAAACAAAACAAAAATTTGAAATTAAAGAAAATTTCATCTTGCGCAATCATATATAGGCACACCAACCTTCAAAGTACCGCGTGAATTATGTTTTCAAAATATCAAACAAAAAAGAATGCAAAAATTTCTTTTGGTTTTGTATTTTGTTCAGGGTATAAGTACACAGAATTTTATTTTTGATGGTGTGCCTATATGGGTAATTCCATGTGAAAACGACCACTTTCAAACCCGACCCCTTTTGATTTTGCTGAAACTTTTTTAATTTTTTTCTACCCCACTAAAGACATTTTTGAGAATTTTGTCAAATTTTTTTATCCGACCCAAAAAAAAGTTCAAAAAAATGCCTTTCTTTTTTTCAAATAGCCATAACTTCTTCAAAAATTGACTAAACGGGACGTTTTTTTATTTATTTATATCGAATCCTGGTAATCCGACATTTTTGATTTTTGTTCTTGCCCCCAAAAAAACTTTGACTCATTCTGTGAATTTTTCCCGCCTCAAAAGTAGCGGGTCGAATTGTCCTTGTATTTTTTATTTATTTTTTTTTTCAATAAAAAAAAAGGATTTTTGTGTTTTCCCCAATCTTTAACTGATCTTTTCAATCGTAAAAACTTTGTTTCTATCAAGTTTTAATCTGAGTAAATTATTTTCGTAAAAAATAAAAGTGGTTTAAAAGTGGTCGATTTCACATGGAATGCCCCATATATATACTGTATATACGTACCTATGAAATCGTATGACTTGAACGGTATGTGTAAAAGTTTTAATCTTAATAAAGAAAGACGCGGTCGTAATCCGCAGGCCGATGATGACGTGATAATTAACGTGGGAGTAGAAGCGAATCGTCGGGTGTTTGCAGGCTGAACGAACTCAACTAAAATTTTAACTAATTTAAACCAAACTAAACTGAACCGAACTGACCATAATCCCTTTTGGCTTCCACGTTTCTGCTGTAAGTAGGCCTACATATACACACACCTACAGGGAAAGTTTGTCAGCGCGTAAAACTTTGAGAAGAATTAGAAAAAAAGGGATAAAATTAAAAAAAAAAATTAAAAATCAAACGAAAAGGAGAAAATCTATATTCCATTAAAATGTATTATGAACGTGATTGGTATATAATGTATATAATATGGTAATAAATACAAGAAAAATTATCAAATGAATTTTCTTGATTAAATAAAAATCCTTCGAATTTGTATTGTACATATTATAGATTAGGTATTCATCGAAATCCATATTTGTATATCAACGTCGCCCATTTTTTTTGTTTTTAATAATTTTTTTTTTAATGATCCCTTCGAAACGACCGCACGAAGATTTCGTATCAAATTTCACGATGACGTAGACTTACACATCCGCTTTTCAGAGGCTTCCGAAAAAAGAAATTGTCTTTTAATTTTTTTTTTTTTCAAATATGATTTGAGAATTTTTTCGACGCGTCCTTGCAGCCCATGGGTGTTAGTATAGGTACACGTGAGAAGAGATGAGGATAAAATGGAAATGCAGCGCGAAATCATGAGTGAGGTGAATAGAAAGAAGGAAAAAAGTAAATTTCAAAAGAGAGAAGGATCAGGGAGAATAGAAAAGAGAAGAAAAGAAGAGAAAAGGAAAGAAAAAAGAGAAGATCGCACCGGTAGACCGTCCGGGATTTATTCAGTCAAGTTGCAGCTTGTATGGGTATTATAGAGAAGAGTTGTTAAAACCTGCAGCTAACCAGCAGCGGCAGCAGCAGCAGCAGCGAGAGCAACATCGAAGCTGAACGTAAAAGCTGAGTGAGTGAGTGAGCCGCAGGTATATAAGATAATCGAAGGAAAAGGAACCTCCTCGATCCGTGATTCCTGCAACAGAAATACGTACGGTGTGGAGAACTAGAGGAGGTAGCGAACGAAAGAACTTTGGTACAACCGAGCAAACTCATACCGATCAAGGGGAATCGGAGAATATATATGTATACGTAGCGTATTATACTTCTAGCTTACTTTCTAACCGTAGGTTAGGTTAGGTATGCACTATGAGTAGCAAAAGCAACAGCAACAGCAACAGCAAGCTTGCCTAGCTTAGCCGAGCAGCTCGCTCACGGTTAAATACATTTAGGACTGGTACGAGCTATTATAACCTGATGCGAGCTGGCAGAGAATATGCCTGGGTAACAATAGAGGACACAAAAGTCTATAGAAATGCAGAATATCTACACCCGCACAACGCCAACGGTTTCGTGAAAGAGTATCAGAAAATACTGGTTTTTCTGTCGCAGCTGTAGCGAAGGAAACGAACCCACGCAGAGTTCGAACTAAAAATCCTCTTTCGTTACTTATTTTTTTTTTTTATTTTCCATTCTCGAACAAAAACTGTTCCTGTTCTACCGTATATCATTCCCTCGTTACGACTGAAAAAAGTTTCACAAATTTATTTTTTCGTCCTTCCGATTTTTTTTTTTCTGCGAATTTCCCTACGTAACTCGCGAAAGAGTAGTAACAGAATATAGGTACATACTAATTTTTCTGTCACAGATAGTGAAAGAAACGAACCTACGCAGAGTTTGAACTAAAAATCCTCTTTCGTTCCTCCATTTTTTTTTTTTTTTTTTTTATCCCATGCTAAAACGAAAACTGTTCACTCTACCGTATCGTTCCCTCATTATGATTGAAAAAAGTGAAGTTTCACGTATTTGTTTTTTGATTAGAGTGTTTACTATTATTATTATCGTGCGACGCACACCGGGTGAAAAGGCTGAAATTGCTCGCATGATTAACCGTTGGAAGGCCTTACATACAAATCACTCGAAATTTCGTACTCGGGAGTTCTTGGTGTCGTTCATTACGAATCTGAATTTGAAATTCGAAATCTCAGAATGGCTGATCCAATATGGCGGAGAAAAATCTTAACAATTACTTGAATTGCAGAAAACTCACAGCTCTTGTGTTTCTGGGATCGCTAATCACGAATCTGAACTCACAATTCGAAAACTCAAAGTAGCGAATCCAATTTGGTGGACTGAAATTTAAAAAACTATCTGATTAGTTGTCGTTAGTTGATAGAATGAATATAAACACGATACAGAGAACAGTTTTTTATTATTTCCGAAATAGATCATAATACCTATCAATAGGAAGAAAAGGTTTTCTGCATCTGTATACCTACATGTGATATTTACACAGTTAGAAATTCAATTTACCAACTTGATTTTAGCGAGATTTCTCAAAATTTCAACTTTTTCTAAAATTACTCAAACACCCGCACATGAAACAATATGGCCCTTTAATCTGCAAGCTTCGATCTTCCAATTCTTACGGAATTCAGCGTAAAAAGATCTCGTAAACCAAAAAAGATGCAGACTACTTTATTCGACAAGCTATATCTTTTGATAGGCAAAACATAATTATACATTGGTTTTTTCATACAAATCAAGGTTTTCCAATACTGTAAATAGATGTGCAGAAACAAAAAATCATTTCACACCGTACACGATTCTATGCTGTATAGAGTAAGCTTGAACGTTACGAACCCAACCTGACCTAACCTAACCCAACACTTGCGATAATTCTTACGTTATAGAAAACCTAAGTTTGTTGGTTTCGTTAAAGTACCTAAATCGCATATTTCAATGCTACAATACCGATTTCTTCCGTGTCAAAGTAACTCGAACGAATGTGTCAAATTGCAGAAAGATTGGAGCTGAAAAAAAATGAAAAAAAAAAATCCACTTACGCGCGACGTTTCAATCTTTCGCTATTAAATCTTTACGTGTATTATTCCGTTACAGGTATCGGCGTTGTACTTGTGACTGTGAGCGCGGTGGCATGGCGAGTTACCAGCAGGGAACATTGTGGCAGTTTCTTCGGATTCACGGGCATATCGGGGAGAATTCCACCGGCTAGGCCAATCCATCCCTACGCCGCCATGATCTATCCGGAATTTCAATTCAGGCCACCGCCCCCTAGCTATCAGGCATGTGTTCATCATTTTATCTATTTATTTACTCATTCGTTAATTGTTTTTTTCTTTTTTGTTTTTTCAAATTTAATTCAGAACTAAATTAACAAATCTGCAAAACGCAGATCGATGTAGAAAAATATATTATCATACGGAGCTCGGAAGGAGACAAATTATACAATTTTTTTTTTTATCTACTCGCGGCTATAATTCAAAAAAGTGAAAATATACTTACTTACCTATGTTATATACACAATAGAATTACGAAAGAAATTCGATGCTTTTAACCGCATGAGAAAAAAGAAATATCTAAACAAACGTCCGGAGCGATTTCCGAGATGTGACGCGACCTTTACGCCCGGCGACGTAGTTTATTGTTAATTTTGTAGTAGATAATTTGGTGGTGCAGACACCAATTTCCGGGCTCGTTTCAAACTCGCTTTTCAAAACCCCTTATTATATCTGTATACATATATACAGATATATACTCCGTATTCTCAAGTTCTAAAAATTACTTTCTTTTTATTCTGTTCTTTTTTTCTCTTTTCATTTTTCTGGATATCGGTATAGGTTATGTATATATATATACATATACAATATACATATGTATGTATGGGGGGCTGCAGCGTTTTTATTTATGTGTCGGTTTCCCCCCCCCGCTGTTTTTGAGAGTGCGTAACTTGATCCCCCGGGTCAGCTTAGGATTCCAATTCCTCTTAGCTGTCGCTGCCGCTACTGCCCGACAGTTTGTAGAACAGATTCTGGGACCGAGCCATTGATGCCCATTTTCGGTTTCGACCTCATTGTTCGTTATTCTGAGGTCAGCAATACTCTACCGGCCCGCATCGTCAAGCACGACAAATCTCAGGTCCACATCTAAGAAATTAAAGATACTTAACAAAAAAAAAAAAAAAAGAAAAAAAGAAAACTTACCGCGAATTCTATACGTATACCAAAACCCATTGCGCCGCGACGCTCGGTTTAACATCCGTCACAAAAATATACGATTTTTTATTTTATTTTCCATTTTTTAGCGTTTCTTCGTTTGCCCCCCTCCCCCCCAATTCCCCCTGTGTTATTCAATATACTCAAACTATTTGTGAAAAAATTTGTAGAAAACAAATAGAATTTTATCAAATCAATCTGAACGATATAGTTGTTCTTATTATTCTCATTTATTAGGATTACAGAAATAATAAAACAATCGAAAAATGATTTTTTTCTTACTTTTTTTAAACAGGCTAGTATGCAGGAGTATCGTTTGAGGCTTCTGCTGCTCGATAGATTGCAGCCAACTTCATCGCCTCCGCCAACTTACCGATCGAATGCCGGAAGTGTTGCGGCTCCCGGTGGAACAACGAGGGAAAGTAGACCCCCAAGTTATTGTGGACGGCCTAATAATATAACCCCGACTACAACCCTGCAGGTGCCATCTTCCAATAAAAAGGATGCGAATCTCGTCAGAATTGTCCAGACGGAATCCGAACCCGTTATTCTCAGCGGGGACCAAACTCCTCCCGTAAACGCTGTCGAGGTTTTAGCTCATCTCTAAAAATATTATTATTTTCATCATTATTATTGTTATTGTTATTATTATTATTATTATCATCATCACTATTATTATTATCTTCGTTCCTTTTTCCTACTCGACACGCAAAGAGAAAAAAATAATACAGAAAAGAAAAGAAACTTGCTGAAAACGACGATATATTATTATTATTATTATTATTATTATTATTATTATTATTATTATTTTAATTCACACACACGGTAGATAAATCACAACGCACCGTAAACGAAAAAAAAGAAAAGAAAAAAAACTTCTGCGTTTTTTTCCTATTTCCTAAAAATTGAAAGATAGCGGAATATTTTTGTATATACATAGTTTTTAGATTTGTAAAATATAAGCGAAAAAGAAATGGATGAAAAGGAATAGAAAAGAAAAAAAATAACTTGCGAATGTAAAAGAGGAATTGAATAAGTGCGATATATGTCTACATATATATATACGGTATATAGATATATAGTAAAAATTAATTAATGCGTTTGCAGTAGCCGGCAATGAATTCCTATACATATGTATAACGTGAGTAAACGATAGTATTGTTCGAGTTTAGTGATTCAATTGACCTCGTATACTCTCGACGGTGTACATAAAACGATTACGAATATACATATGTATGTACGTATATGTACGTATATATTTTATGTATAAAGTACACTCGACATGAGTTTCCATTAATATTTATAGTATACATATATACATACCTATGTAGGAATAATTATGTGTTATAGTTTTTAAATACTCGTATAAGGTGATAATTTCATAGACTCAAATTGTGTATCTGTATAAATATATATACATAAATATATACCTATCTATATTATTTAGAGAATGAAATTTTGAAAAAAATTAGTATTATTTGTTATTCGTTCGTATGAGTATGCAAATAATGATGATAGTAGTGTGATGATAATTTTATAAAGCTTAGAGTTCGCATAGTTTTATTTTATTTGTCAGGAACGAAACCTTAGAATTTTCTTTTTATTCTTTATTCGCCTGATTTTGTAAATCGAAAAGCTAGCCGGACGTCGTCTGCTAGGTATGTAAGAGCAGCACCCGGATATATGGATGTATAATATATATACATATATCATTTATATAATATAGTAAGGATAATAACGCAAGAAATTAGACTGGGATGCTTCTGTGTATATTCTTTTCTTTTCATCTATGAAAAGAAGCGAGCAAGAAAAGATGAAAAATAATGCTGTACACGCTTGCATATTGATATATAAAGAAATATGAATCGCAATATACATATATACTATTTTTACAGTTATCTTAAAAGTAATTGTTATATAAATATTATATTATAATTATAAATAAACATATAAACTATATTTATGTAATAAGCGCGCGGAATATAAACTATAGAAAATTTAATTTATATACCTATATTTACATACGTATAAGTAAAGACACGTAATCTTAATGAACGCGAAAGAAATATACCTGAATAAAAAACAAAATAAATAAAACTTAAAAAAAAAACATTAAAGGGAGTCATAATTTTATGCTCGTATCGGAAAATCGTCGTGCGTCTTGCGATATTGTGGATATCGTGTAGATACTTTGTTATCTCAAGATATCGGAACGATCGATTATTGTTTCTGATCAGAAAACCGCAATTTTTCGGATCAGAAGAAAAGGAATGATTTTTCATTTATTTTCTTTCGATTTTGATCAACTGTGTACTCAAAATCAACTCAACATCTCTTACTGGCGCCTGATTGTAGGTAATCAAATTCACAGTTGTCAAACGCCTTCGGGTTGAAAAATGTGAGCATCTGGAGAAAAATTGTAAGGTTAGGTTAGGTTATGGCGCTGTTGGACAGATTCTCGACGTTCTTGACGAACTATTTTTGCATCATTCTCTCTCAACCCCTAGAGTCATTAGAGCTGCTTCTCGAAGAGTATGACCATAGATATATTGAATATATCCATGGTATGACATTGTGTATGAACCATACATATATGGTATGAACGCCAATCTCCATTTAAGACCGTTCTCATAGGAGGTGGACAGTCCTTGTGGAAAATCAAAATGGTTGCTCAAAATGGTTGCTCAAAAGCAAATCTACAATCATGAGTCAACGATCTACGTGCCTGAATAGAAATTCGACGAATGCACTCGAAGGCGGCATGATACAGAAAAACGAGAGCAAGGTAAGGTGTTGATTTAAAATTACAGCATCTTTCATATGAAAAATATCCACCCTATATCTGTTTTTATTTTTGTTTCAGTGTCCGAACATGGAGCTGCTCCAATCGGACGTTCGTAGAGCAACTCTCACAGGAGGAGACTGCAGTCATACGAGGATGTTTGGTGAATTTGGAAAAAAAGTTTCCGCCTCTATTTCGAATTGAAGATTTGATTCGCCAAAATCGATGTTACGGAATCACACAGGCCCACAAATCGAGACGCGGATCCATAATCAGTACTAAACTATGCATAAAAAGTATGGACGGATTTCAAAATCTGATAAAATTTGACCAGACCCCGACGATAATTGAGCTAGGTATTTGATGAGTAATTAAGCTAGGAATGAAAACCAACTGGATGTCCTAATTTTTCTCCATTTCAAATCGATAAATTGGCGACAACTCGATCAAAACGAAATCCGATTGAATAACTTTTGAGAAAAATCAAAGGTTTATAGGCTCGGTATTTTTTTGAGTCAAAATGTGAAGTGTTTCTAAAATCGATTGCAGGATACTTTTTCCATGTCTTTTGACGTATTAAGGTACACGAAACCGTTGAGTTAATCAAGCTTGAATCACTAATACACGTTCCGCATTTTTTTTTCAGTACTCTCGCAGGAGATTTGAAGGTCCACGAAGTCAGCAGTCGCAAGGACCCGCCGAAGGAGACCAGTGCCAAAATAATGACACCGCACTCGCTGACGAGCATCTTCTTACCTTCAACAATTACCTCAGCTTAGCTTACCAATTGATAACGTATATGAATAAGTCACTATGTTTTCATATCTTGTCTTTATTGGAATGACTGGAACACTGTTGTAATATTCGAATGAACACACGTCATGTGAATGATACTGAAGATTCGGAACACCTCCTCGCCGGTCCTGTTCTCCTGATACCAAAATAAATTTTTGCCCGGAATCTGCCTTTTATTTTCAGGGCCGGTATCGTAGGGCTCGACATTATCACTTCCGATTGTGATGAAGTACGATGCGATGCACATGCATGCACATGATATATTGAAGATTTGGAACACCTCCTGCTCGCCTGTTATGTTCTCCCGATACTTTTCCATTTTTGGGCCGGATTTCGCTGTACATTTTCAGGGCCGGTATTGTAGGACTCTGAACTATCACTTCTGGTTTGGCAAATTTGGCCAAAAATCGAGTTTGGTATCAGGAGAACAGGACAGGCGAGGAGGTCTTCCAAGACAGAGTATGATTATAAGCATGAACGATATGATGTATGTATTTTACCAACAACGAATATTAGTGAATGAGGTGTGCAGGGGTGTGATTGATAGTAAATGAACAATCGTGAATTCGTGGTAGTTGATGTTTATTGATAAATCAACGGTCAAAAATATATATTAGTACATCGTAATGACTACTATGGATTCATGCTTACGGATACATTCATTCTTATTTGTTTATAACGAGTTACGATGATGTTCAGGACAATAATTCTATCTCGTTTAGTATTGGTTTATTACTTTGATATTTCTTCAAGAAAAGAAAAACAAACAATACGCATACAGGACGATCTATGTATATCATAACTTTTTTATACAAATTATTTACGCCGAACATGACATGATAATTAGCTTTGTAGATGCTCCGAGGACAGTCTTGTATTCCCGATGAGGGGCCAAACTGATTCGTAGGCTACTCGTATATCTCCTGAAAAAAGAAAAATCGAACAAAGGTGAGTATACATGATAAACGTAAATTGCAGTTGCGGAAAAATTGAGTTATCTCAGAAAACATTACTCCTAGCTTAATTTACTCGGCGGATTCGCAATCCTCAGGTCAAAAACGGTAGAAAAGCATCCTGCAATTCATTTTGAAAAACTTCACATTTTTCCCCCAAAAAAATACCGAACCTATAGCCTTTGATTTTTCTCAAAATTTGGGCCAAAAATCGACTATTTTATTCATAGAGTTTCATATCGTATTCTCACGTATTTTGCTCTCAGAAATACAAAACTGAAAGCCAAATTCATCGCTCTCTAAAATTGATCGAGTTATCGCGAACTTATCGCTCCAAAAAGTAAAAAACTAAAAATATCTCGATCGGATTTATTCCTAGCTCAATTTACTCGATGGATTCGCGCTCCTGAGATCAAAATGTACATGAATACCGAAAACGGAGAATTTTAAATACATCTCAAACCCCGAAATCGAAAAGAAATCAAGGATTTTGCGAGCACAATGAAAATTACCTTTTGATTGATTCAGACGACCATATTCTCATGTGTTGGACTTCGGGGAGAGAAATCCGTTGTCTTAATCAACCACGATTACAAGCAGCGGTTAATCTCTCGTCAACAGGCTCCGCAAATCAAAGCCCGAAATTTTCTTCGTGTCGACGATCGCGTAGTTTTCGAGTAGATCGATTCGCACACAGAAATCGGGCAGGAAACGTCCAGAGAAGCACATCCTAGAATCTGCATCACTCTCTCTTGATGCACAGTCAGACTGCCAGGACTCTCTTTTCCACAACTGGAATTAGGAAACAAGATAATAAAAATATTTCTGTTCTGCAACCGCCGTACGAAGGCCAAAAATCAAGCACCGTGCTTACTCGTGTCACAGAAATCCCGTGTAGATTCGAATCAAACGTTTCGATGAGATTTTTTTTCCCACGCTCCATTGTCGCCATCTTCTTCGGAACGGTAAGCGAATATTCTTATCAGAAGTTATTTGATATCCTATTCGACCAAACGCAACGTTTAAATTATTTCGAAGCTCATTTTGGTATTCAATAATTTACCGAGGAGATAAACGCACTCGAAACATTGAAATATCCCCACGAGCGATGGGAAATCCACAGCCGTCGATCCAAGAATTATCCAAGTCCTCATAACCTATTCCAGCATCTGTATAAAAATATCACCATATTTGATGTAACCTCTTCAACGTTGATTAGTGTCATACTACAAACCTTGAGATGATCGAGTGGCATTGAAATTATTATCGCTGTCCCGCGCAGTCTCAAAACCATACGAGGCAGGAGCGGTACATAAGATCGACTGAAATAAAAAGTGTAATTTAGTTTAAGAATAATGCTGAAGAAATCCGTACAGAAATCAGCTTACCATCTTTGTTTAGGTCTAGATTCACGTGACAAGTTTCATCTGATCTCGTTATCCGTCCGTACAGTGGCACATACCTTGTCTAAGAATAAGTGGACTACATAATTGCAAGTCGAAAGTTCCCATAACCCTCATCAAAGACCTTCGATGAGTCCAGAAGATGGGGAAGATTTATCCATGAGATTTATCGAAAAATGATACGAAAATAGTTCGGCAAGGGTTTGTTTGACAGCAGTAATGTCTGAAATACTGAATTCTTTTAAATGCCAAACTTTTTTCTCACGCCTTATTTCAGGCAAGCCAAAGGTGATTACGCGCGTGTCATGGGGGTTGCATTCAATTAAGCGTCCAGTAAGGGATGTTTATCGGCGAATTCAAAAAAAATTACCGACAATCAATTTATGATTAACATAATATAGAATATGTTGAAATATATTATACATTTTTTTTTTCTCATTAATTATTCGGTCCGATACAATATAATAATTATGTCAATCATATAATAATAATAATAATGATGATAATAATAATAATAATAATAATAATAATAATAATAATAACAATAATAATAACAACAATACCAATAATAATAATAATAATATTATTAATATAGTTAGTAATAATGAGTCGAAAAGAAGACAGATACACTGCGGGTAATGCGGTGAAATAAAATAAATCGCATCACATTTATAGGTAATCATAAATCCATTGGGGTGATCTTGGTTTTTAATAGTTCGTATGTTTTTTTTCTATTCTATCTTTCTTTCTTTGGTTTAGTTTTGAAGACTTTCGTTTGAATACATTGATTTCATTTTTTCTTTTTTTTACTTTTTACTTTTTACTTTCTACTTTTTACTTTGTTCTTCTCCGGAACACCAGAGATTGCAGGTTGTGTAACATCTTACATCGTACACCATATATAGACGGGTTTATTTAATTCAATTTAATTTCGTTTTATTTTTTGTTCATTTATTCATTCATTTATTTGTTCGTTTTTTGTTTTTTGTTTCGCGCACTTTTTTTCATAGCATCTCAATTTAATGGAATGTTTGTTTTGTTCTTTCTTTCTCTTCTTTCTTCTTCAAATTCTTTAATTATTCGTCATTATTATTGTTGTTGTAATACAAATCAATCGATTAATTAATTAATTCACGGAGTTTTACGCGGCCAGTTACAATACATGTACATGTATATTTGTATTATGTTGTGAGTATATGTATTCTGTGTGTACGTAAACTTATATGTAGTCGAACAATTAATCAATAATAACGTTTGATCTTTTTTTTCGTTTTTTTGGTTTTTCGTTTTTTTCTTGATTGTTTTAAATTACAAATATATCAATTAATTTAATACGCTAGAATTGATTGGGTAAAATTGATCGTACACGCAATTTTTTTATTTTTTTTTATTCCCTCTTATTTTGCCGATCGTAATAATTTTTCTATACGATAAATTATAACTTATAATAGTAATACAACAATCATGCAGGTATATATTGTTGAATATATCTGGTCAATTGTTTTAGAAAAATTTGCCGGTTCACAGAAATAAAACGAGAGATTAAGAGAAGACAAACTGAAATGTGACCTGGGCCCGGAAATGGAAAGAAAAAAATGAAGAAATAAAAAAAATCAACAAAATTAATTAACAAAACAATTAATTACAACCGCAAAAATGTGCGTCACATACATATACATATATATATATATATATATATGTATGTATTTATGTATAACAATGGTTTTTGTACGTATACACGATATATAAACTTAAATTTATTATACCTACTATTGTTATCACCTATTCTCAAAAACGCACGCGCGCACTTCGCTCGATCGATTATTATATATTTCAATGTTTTAATATATACGTTATACGTTACGTTACGTTACGTTACGTTACGTTGCGTCGTAGCTGCCTCTGTCGGGACGGCGACGACGCGATGACAACTTAACGGCGTGATGTGTTATTTTTTTTTGTTTTTCTCTTCTTTTTTCTATTATAACGAAGAGTGAAGGGAAATAAAAAAAATAAGGGAAGAAAAAATAAGATGGAAAGGAGAAAACGATAAAATAATCCTATAGCGGTACACGCCTCAGGACAGGAGGGGGATAAAGGAGAAGAGAGAAAAAAGAATTTTGGAAAAAAAAAACATTTGGAAAAAAAAGAGAAACAAAAAAAGAAGAATGTTCACGAGTGGGAGATATATATATATAATAGGTATATATACATCGCGAAGATCGATTTCTTTTTTTTTTCAATTCGTTTGGTTTTTTTCTTCTCTTGTTTCTTTATTACGAATATTTAATCAGATAATTTTATTTTATTTCGTTTTTTTTTGTTTTTTTAATTTTTTCTCTGCTTTCTCCTCTCAACTCGTCACGATAATTTCTTAAACTAGAGAACATTACGACGACGTTTATATATTTCCGTTAGTTCGTTTTTTCTTTTTTTTTTTGTTACTATCTCTTTACTGTTTTCGAAATTTTCATTTTTCTTAATTAATTACATTACATTACATTACATTACAGTACATTACATTACATTACATTACATTAAATTAAATTTAATGATTCTCTCATTCTTAAATATGTATATATATATTCATAATATATATGTATAACAATAATAAGTTTCTATAATATGTATAATTAAAAATTAATCGCAATTCTATGAATGATTATATTTTATCATGTATAATTTAGATATATTCATTTCACTGTCAAAAATTAATGTATGCAATAATTGCCATGTTACAATTTTCTGTACTTATACGTACCTATACTCTGTATAGTT
Organism: Athalia circularis; assembly: GCA_963978495.1. NCBI lineage: Eukaryota > Metazoa > Arthropoda > Insecta > Hymenoptera > Athaliidae > Athalia > Athalia circularis. The sequence continues at coordinate 22,607,257 of OZ021701.1, forward strand.
ACAAATAATTTCGACTATATTTTTTCTTTCTTTTTCCTTTTTTTCCCCACCGTCGTCATCATCTATGTATTTCTTTTATAATATAGCAATTATATAATAATCAATATTATCAATAATTGTACACGTACATTATACATATATTTATTATACATATACATACGTATATTTATATTTATATCGGCAGCCATATTTAATCGTATAATATAGTAATAATAATAATTCTAATGTACTCCTTTACTCATACAACGCACGAAATCTTATTTCTTTTCGCTTTGTTTTTTATTTATTCATTTATTTATTTATTTGTTTTTTTATTTAAATTCTTACATCATTTGTTTTTTCGCGGTATCACTTTTATTTTGAAAAAACATCCATTTTATTGGTCCTATATATATATATAATAAAATATAATAATACTAATGTTCATAATAATAATAATATTAATGATGATGATAATGATAACAATAACAACAACAATAATAATAATAATTTCGTATTATGTGTGTCTATTTAATTATTTATTTATTTATTCATTCATTTTTATTTTTTTATTTTTATTTATGAAAATTGACATTTGAACAGGGGAATTTCCTTATTACATGTATTATATAATAATATATTGACGAAGTGTGATACGGAGAGGAAATCAAAAGGGTGACGATCTTTGTTTTCCTTTTTATTTTATTTTATTTTTTTTTTTTCCTTTTGTTTTATATATCTGTTTTTCAGTTGCGCACCACTAATTGCGATCTTACGTTTTCGTTCTTGTTTTTTGTTTCTTTGTTTTCGTTCTTTTTTTCTGGTTCTTCTTCGTTCCGCAACATTATGCCTCGCTCATTCCGGAGAGCCAAAGCCCGTTTATAAAGCTTGTTGTTTTCACATATTTTTCTTTTGTCTTTTTTTTACACGAAAGAAAAAAAAAACTGAATTTCGCACGAGAAATCGCTACAGATATATCACGTGTGCAGCTTGCCCAGCTTCATAGAGTTTCCGAACGAGATTTTGGTGTCCGTTTCCATTGTTTTTGTATTTTTTCAATTTTTTTATTTCAATATTTATGGAAAAAACGTACATCGTTTTCCATACAATATTATATCTATTTCGACTAAGACTTACCCTTTTCCGATTGGGCCTTATCAAATCCATCTATTAATGTTTCGATTATAAATTTAATCGTAAGTTTATATATATTTTCAACATTTTCCGTGTAACGATCTTCCAACGTTCTTCTAACGGCTTCCAAAAATGGCGCTTCTATTTTCTGCGAATCAGAAAGAAGAAGGAACAAAAAAATTGGCGGCGATGCAAAATGAGCTATGTGAGCCATGCAATGTGAAAGAAAATATGGAAACAAAGAAAAAACAGAAATAATTTAATGCGAAGAATGAAATGAAGAAAAAAATCGAAGAAACGAGAAACGAAAAATAGTCAACGACGTTGAACGAAATGATTAAAAAATGTAACATACATGACGTATATTACTGTAAAAGCGGAAGATGAAAAGGAAACTGCGCAGGATTGTTTTTTTTTATCTTTTCAACGGAAATACGAAAAATGCAACATGGCGTGTTTCAACATACATACCGCGGCTATGGGATGAGAACGAAATACATTTGAGTAAAACTAAATGAAAAATTTGAAGTTTCTTACCCAAAAAAATTGACGATCGAAGTCTGGAATTCTTGTGTGCCATGCTCCGACCTGGTGTAAATAGGTTAAAAATATGTCCATATCGTCAAGGCCCTTTATGCCTTCGTCCAAAGTTGACATGACAGTTGTCGCGTGTTCCGCAAGTTCCATGCTGGTAGATTGTTGTTCCTTAGTTTTCAGATCTCGAAATTTAGTGAACATGGTCAGAAGCTCTTCGTTCTCTTCGAAGAGTCTGAAAGAAAAGAAAGAAAAGAACAAAGAAATGAATAAACAACGAATAGAAGTTTCTTTGTTTCTGTTTTTTTTTCAAATTCAAAAATAAAAAGCAGAAGAGATGAAGCAATTGAAGGTTATACGTAAGTCTCGTTGCCGGTATCATCATCGACTCTGATCTCCATCGGCATAATAGCGAGGAGTATATAGGAGGAAACGAATGGGGAGATGTAAAGAACAGTAAATAAAATAAAAGGAAATGAAAATAATAAGAATAAAAGAATGAAAGAAGAAGAAGACGGGAGAGAAATTGGGGCGATCCAGGGGATACACCGATACACGGCGGAAATGTGTATAGGAAGCAAAAAAGCAACCCTTGCGATTTAGTACGGGGTATATACATATATATGCAGGTACATAGAGACATAGATATAATGCTACGTATATACAACCTGTGTATATACATATATATTACTATACGCGTGTATATATGTACGCGTTAGAAGAGGAAAAGCCTCCGAAAATCTCTTCACTTCTGAAGTTGGTTTGCGAGAGGTATTTGGAGCACATTTCTCCCCCTCCCCATCGGCCTTCCAATCCCTTTTTTCATCTCTCGCTCCTTCCCTTTCTCTTTCCTTCTGCCTTTCTTTCTTTCTCTAAAACACTGCGTGGGTTCCGCACATCTAATCCTCTCCACTCTCCCTAACTTTCCATACATACCGAACCTAACCTATATTATACCTACACCTCGTTTCATCCCCGCGTAAATTTATGGAAAGTATATTCTAAAAATAATGATAACGACTGCGAAACGCGATTCTCCTCACCGAAAATTTTCACATTAACGATAAACGATACGTGGAGCAGACGGGCAATCGGTTGCTACCCGTTATTGTTACTTTTTCGTATCATCTTGATTCTACACCAGCTTCCCATGGGCTGCAGGCTGACCAACTCTAATAGCTTCCGTCGTACATACCTATACATAACCTAACCTACATCTACTTCGTTCATTTTGTATTATAGGAGGTCCAGCTATGCTGTAATTGAATAACGAACGAATTTCCTGCACCCTTTTGCTTCCTCCCCCCCCCCCCCCCCCCCCCCCCCTCGCCCGATCCACCCCATGGAAGATCGCCTGTTCCATTTTCCCTGCAGGGTAAATAATAATTGTGTCTTTCCACGTAACGTATACCTATACACACTTGTATACGATACATGGAGTGGTTCATATCAAAAAGTAAGACAAGAAAATAAAACAAAAAAAAAAGGAGAGAAGAGCAACGATAAAATATTTATTCGCCAATGACGTACAAAATATTATAGAAACGCTCACTAGAGGAACTTTTGCCGATCGGCGAATACCTCTGTACATAGGTAGGTATACTGTATACAGTATAACAATGTGCGTTCGCAAAAATTTTTTTTAGGGACAAAATTATTGTTTTCTCCTTTTTTCTTTTTTCGCATACTTTTGTGGGTTACTCCCTTTTCCCCGCGTACTCAGTCAAGCCTTGATATTACCTATATATGTATTAGAGTGTTTCATTTTCGGGCGATGTTTTTATTTATTTTTTTCTCTTCCTATCCGAAAATCTGATACTTTATAGAAAAAAATGTGGAACACCGAAAAATTAGTTTGAAACCAAAAAAAAAAAATTTTTCCCCGAGTTTTTTAAACGGGAAATCGAATTTTTGGACGAGCGAATTAGCCTCTGATTCACTTGGAATTTTTTTTCCAACGGAAATATATTTTTTCCCACCCATGAAATGTCAGAATTTCGGGTAGGAATAGAAAAAAAAAATATCTCTTAAAAATGTATATATCTACCTAAAATCTATACATATGTATAGTATAGCCTACTAATATATACGACCGCGAGTTTCCAATCAATTTTCACGACCTCCTTCATTGCCTGTCATGGAGCCCTTAAATCCCTCGATTTCAACCTCTTGCCGTCCGCACCCCTTTCGGGCCATCGTCATCCCTTTGTCAGGGCCAAAAAAAAAAAAAAAAAGAAAAAAAAACGGAGATCTCGGAGAAGCGTATTTTTTACGTCTATACAAAACTATATCATGTATGTTACGAGTAAATAGTATCCCCGCAAAATGCACCTACGGTGCCAAAAAGTTCGCCAAGTACATTTGATGTTTTAAGAATTCATTGATAATAAGAAAAAAAGAATCCAAATCAATTATTGTGCCAAGTACATGTAACTTTGCATCATATAAGAATGTAAAATTGGAAAGTAAATCAATGAGAATCAATTCAAAGAATCAAAAAAATCAAAGATATAAATTAAATTAAATATAAAAAAAAAATTAAAAAAAAAATCGGAGGTGGTGAGACTTGGCGGGCCATACAAAAATTCCGGATTTTTTTTCTGAAAAATGCTTTGATTTTTTTTGATTCTTTGAATTGATTCTCATTGATGCACTTTCCAATTTTATATTCTTACATGATGCAAAGTTACATCTACTTGGCACAATAATTGACTTGTACCCCTTTTTTCTTATTACCTATCAATGAATTTTTGAAACGTTTAATGTGCTTGGCGAACTTTTTTGCACCGTAGGTGCCTTTTGGGGGGATTTCATAGCTGTTTGTAGGTTGTTGGAGAATATTGCAGTGTCAATTATGGTTTCTTTGGCGTACTATTGTCGTAAGATGTTCGACGCACATAATTATACATAGGTTTGAATTCAGTCAACGGTTTGAAGGGTAAAAAAAGAGAGCGCCGCTTTTTTGGGGCCCAATGAAAAGGAATCGCTGTGCGGTGGTGAACTCGGTAAGAAATGAGACGTGACTACGCTGACGCCATCTATTAGGCGAGCGGGAATTATAACCTTTTTCCTACTTGACAGGAATATGACGCGATCCAACGGCTTCTCTCCTATACCATTTATGTGAAAAAGTTTCTGTTTCCAGATGACATATAGCTAGCGTACGACGCTATGGTGCTTAATCGTGAAACGAGCCCAACGTTGATCAGAGATTATCATATCTCAGCTCTCCGACCACTGATTTTATTGAAAGTAGGCTTAAATGAAAGCTCTCCTCTGATTTACATCGCAAAATTGCGTCCCGATTTAGCGAAAAGCTTATGATTTCGATGATACTTGATAGAATGTTTGGCTTTATAGTGCTTTCCAGCTCCCCTAGCAATAAAGATACTCGGTGGTCCGCCCGTTCTTTGAATGTACTTGGCGCGAGACTCTACCGAGTCTCTTGATACATATATACATACCTATGTATAGTACGTACATACGATATATATAATAGGTACAATATGAAGGGTTTGGTATATATATACAGGGTGAGTCATTCTAATCTCCGAGGATGGGAGGAGCATTTTCGTTTCTTGCCCAGTCGACGCGCTGCAAACGAGAAAAATGAGAAGAATGAGCATGCATGCTCAATAAATGAGGCGGTCAAGCGCCGAATCAAGCTCCTCCCAATCTCGGAGTTTGGAAAAACTCACCCTGTATATTTTTATACTACATTTCGCGTATGTACACATAATTTATAATTCATATAATAAATAAATAAATTATTTAAGTGACTTTCGTTCGCGGGGCCGGCGGGCGGGAGGGCGACGCGGATATCTTTACGGAAACGCGCGCGGGTCCCGGGCGGGGGGGGTTGGCTATAAACACAAAATGTTAACAACTTTATGTCACGCGATCCACCGGCCATGTCTATTCCTTCTGATTAGGATATGGTGAAATAGCATCAGTCCGGCGGAGGGGCCGGGGGTGAGAATAAAAATATGAGGCGAGGAAGGAGGATGACCTGATAAAGACTTGATATATCGTAGGTATGCGTATATATATAATACAAACCACCCTATACAGAATGACATTATAGCGCGCGATTTCGTGTAGCTGATTACAAAAACGTCCTCATTTCTTTTGTGGTTCTTTCTTTTTTATTCTCTTCTTTTTTTTTCTTTTTTTCTTACACCCTCTATACACGTACACGCTCCTCATTCATTTTTACCTTCTTCTTCTTCTTCGTCTTTTGTCTTTTTCTTCTTTATTTTACGTACGCTTCCAATATCATTTTTTCTCTCTTTGCTTTTTGTTTCGGAGGTTATGTCGTAACAATTAATTTCCCTCGTACATATAACTTTATGTATATAAATTTATGTATACGTATGTAAGCGTAGAGTTACTTTTTTGCCAACACTGCACTACCATTGCTACCATAGGTATACCTACACGTATACATGAGAGGGATGAGCAAAATTTTCCCTCGAATTCGTCCCTCTCGTCTCATCGCATTAACTAGCGGGACGCCGAAAGGTAATGTGGAGGGGGGAGGGGGATGAAAATCGAGGAAAATGGAAGGAACGTACAAGAAGAAGGTATGAGTATTAAATTATAACGGTATAAAACTCTCATATATTTTTTACGCACTGACAAAAAAAAATAATTGAAAATTAAATAAATAAATCGATGATAATTTACGTAAATTCTTCCTTTTCTGTTGTCGTTGTTTTTTTTTTGTTCCGTTTTTTCTCATCATTCTTTTATTCTTTTCTTTGTTCCTCTTTGGTTGTTATTAATTATTATTATTATTATCATTATTAGTATTGAATATTATTGTTTTTTTTTTCCGACATACCGACCCCCGGTGTCTACTTTCGCGGTCGCTCTATGATGGAAAAGAAGGATGACAAAATTCAAATTTCTCACGAGATTTATTACATTTCGTACGAAAAAAGAGCGAAAAAACAATATGAAACAAAACGAAATAAAATAAAATAAAATAATAACGAATAAAGTGAGTAAATAAATCTACTTGATCGTTAGAGATTTATTTTTAAATATGTTTATTTTGTTTATTTTTATTTGTTCTTCATCTTTTGTTCTCCAAGGTAAAGTTCTATTTGTGTATATTATTTATACAGTATTACCGAGTTTATAATTAACGAGGAGACGAAAGAAAGAAAGAAGAAAAAGGAGTCAAATATTTTAATATGAATATATATATATTTCTATATACAATTTGCATGTATATACCTAACCTTGATGGGACACAAAATTTCAAAAGAGACTCGGTAGACTACATGGTGGAAGATTGTGGAACTAGGAAAACATTTATAAGAAAAAAACAAAAAAATTACGTTAGGTCAGGTTTATTTTTCAGGAAAAAAAAAAAAAATTGCAGAATTCTCACGTGGGAATTATGTAGGTGTATATAGATAAGATATAGCCCGTCGAGAACCGCACGTACTCGCAATTTTTTTGTAAACTTTTTTTTTTCACGACTTTGTTTTTAATTTGATTATTTTTTTTTGCCGGCCGGGGCGAGGAAGGGGAGAGGAAATTTTACTTTGAAAGATTGCAAAAAATGTATCACCTGACCCGATGATAATTATTATGACATTTATGAAGCTTCCTTTGATATTAAATTGTTTAGTGGAATTATGAAAAAGAATCGGAAAAAAAAAGAATGAAAGAAAACTAGAGATGAAATTGTTTTTAAAATATGGTCGGTTGTGAATGTAGCGAGATGAGGAATAAATCGGTCCGCATGATTTCCTGCGCTCGCGAAGAAGCGAATCGAAACGAAACGAAAAAAATAAGAAAGAAAGAGAGAAGTAGAGAAAGAGGAACAAAAAATTCAAGATCTTCCGAAGCTATATATTTTAAAATTCGCGATGATCGCTCTCGCTCTGTTTATGTATATTATACTCTTGTTAAAGCAGACGAATCTGGTACAATACCCACGGAACGGTGTTTTCGCAGGGATTATCGATTCGCTGGTGAGCTGCTCCTCGTCACTAGAAACTGGACCCCTAGCCCGCCTGCAATACCGGGTGTAAAATAATTTTCCGTACACGCAAATTGATATGTCGCTCGGCGCCCATAAATTTTTACTTCGCGTTATTTTTTTAATCGTTGCTTCATATTCCCCCCCTCCCCCCCTGCCCCTCGCCCGCTTCTTTTCTTTTTGACATTTTTTTTTGTTCCCATCGTTTCTTCGGTTCGCGAAAAATTATTCGTATTATTGATTTCAATTCTGATTTCTGTCTGGTTTTTTTAATCTTTTTATTTTGTCTTGCTTTTTCTCTTCATATTTCGAATAATTTTCGTCATATGCATATAATTAGATATACTATACATTATGTATAGTTTTCGGGGTGGTCGTTGAAAATTAAATTTTTTCCGACGCCCCGAAAAAACCTTCCTTTCGATGAAAAAATACGGGAGAATTTGTTGTTTCTTTCAACAAAAATAACACGTGCCTCAAGACGGTCTGAGTTAGTTTTTTGATAAAATCGCAGCTTTTTTCAAGTATCTCGTAAAGTATACGGATTCGAGAGAAAGTTATCCGACCAATTTTGTAGGGGATTCAATTTTTCACAAGAAAAGTGCTTTTCATTTTCTTCATAAAATTCATATGCATGGAGATATTCTCAATAATAGATTCATTAACTCCATATGGTCAACATTTGAAGACCTAAAAACGTTATTTTTTCTGAATTATAAAAAATTTAGAAAATTGAATTCCCTACAATATTGGTCTCATAACTTTTTCTCAAATCCGTACACTTTACGAGATACTTACAAAAAACTGCGATTTTATCAAAAAATGAACTCAGATCGTCTTGAGACACGTGTTGTTTGTGTTGAAAAAAAAAAAAACATACAAAATTTCTTCCGTATTTTTTCATCAAAAGGAAGGTTTTTTTGGGGCGTCGGAAAAAATTTAATTTTTAACGACCACCCTAATAGTTATACATAGAAATTGAAAATTTTAATTATTTTTCAAGGCATATTCAAAGTTACGTTCCGTCGATTCTTTCGAACAACGACACAACGAAGAGAAAGAAAATTTGTCGCAAATAAAACAAAAAAAAAAACAGAAAAACGACAAAATTTTTACGCAGGATCACGATCGGGTGACGTAGGTATATAGGTAATATTTTTGTAGCTCGTGATTGAATTTTTTTTCTTTTTGTTTTTTTTTTTTGTCAATATAGGCATAGATATATTGAACTAGATCGGACAAGATGGCGCCGAATTGTAGTATATGCGATTAAATGTTGGCGGCGCGCTCGGCGATTCGTCGCAATTTGAGGATTTCGCTTCAGGACGCTGTTTTACTTACAGAATGACCTGTTACCCCATAATAATTCAATGAATCCGTCCAACTTGACCGACAGATATGTAACCAAGCAAAATTAACCATGTTATACACGGTACCCATAATTTTCAACGTTAGACACAGTTATACCCATGATAATTCATTCCAGTATATTTCAATATACAAAAGTGCACAAATGCATGGCGTGGTGGATTGTGCTCTCTATATACAGGATAAATTTTTTGAAGTGTTTCAAGCCGTTTTCTTAGATACTGAGGACTTTCGTGGAATATATTTGGAACAAAATTTGTAAAATCCTAAAACGGAAATTCAATAATACTATGAATTTCAAAATTCGTCTGGGTTGTACGAGGGTTTTGAAAGGGAAACTTGTTTTTCTGGATAGGAACCCATATTTTGTATTGCGGATTCGTAATCTACAAGAAAAACTAAGCAGGATTCGTACATAACCTTTTTTTCTTAATTATCACTTTTGAACGAAATTTTACAATATTGATTTTATTTTCATTAATTTTATACGCAAAAATTAAAACTTTTGAACGCTTTTATTTAGAAAAAGATATTGGAAAATTTAGAATTATATAGATTGCTGAACGAGTAATCCATTTTTTATGGTTAAAAAAATTAAGCCACCCAATTTCGGCCAATTTTGGCCCTTCAAATGACTAATGAGGTATTCTAAAGGCTATAAAAGGTCAAAATTATTATTTTCCCAAAAAGTAAGGAGAAATTTGCTACAAAAAGCTATTTCGAGATTTTTTTTTCATGTTCCGAAATATGACATCCTTGGCTAACTTTGAACCGCTGAAATTGTTGAAAAATCTCAAATTCTTCACACAAATTTCAGATGAATATTCTTAGAAAATGTAGAGAATTTTTTTCACATATACGTTCATATGGGTCATTCCATACCGAATCATCAAATTTAAAAAATCAAATTTATTATTTAGCCGAATCTTAGACCTCTTTTTGTATGTATCGAAAGACGCTCACCTGTAAATTTTTAGCCCTTAATCTCCAGAAGCTCTTAACATATCAATTTTTGAAAATTTCGAAAAAATAATGGTACGGCAAGTTTGGAAAATTCATGACTCCTGATACATCCATCATAATCTGATAATCACGGAGGTCATTTTCTTCGTCTTGAAATGTACTTGTTGAAAAAACATATAGAAAGATCAAATTTGCATTTTTTCAATTTTAAACTCGAATTTTGAGTTCTCTTGGAAAGCGACATTTTTTTGTTTTTTAATTAAATGTCATATTAGACTACAAAACCCATTTTTTAAGCATTTTTTTAAGATGGGATTCGAATATCTTCGATTTTTCAACCCACTTTTTCTTTTCCTTTTTATTCAAGAGTCTGCGTTTTTTGATAATTTATGAATATCCCGCGAAAATTCTAGTTTAAAAAATTGTAATTAATACCAATCTATAGTCCCAACCATCCAAAGTACTTAACTTACTCGATTTTCACAAAGAATGAAGTAAGTCGAGTGAGTACTTCGGATGGTTGTCACTATAGATCGGTAATCATTATAACTTTTCAAACTAAAATTCTCGCGGAATATTCATAAATTATCGAAAAACACAGACTTTTGAATAAAAACAACAAGAAAAAGTTGTTTGAAAAATCGAAGATATTCGAATCCCATCTTAAAAAAATGCTTGAAAAATTTGTTTTGTAGTCTTGTATAACATTATTTGAAAAAAAAAAGAAAAAAAATGTCGCTCTTCAAGAAAACTCAACATTTGAATTTAAAATTGAAAAAAAAAAAATTGAAAAGATGCAAATTTGATCTTTTTATATTTTTTTTCGACAACTACATTTCAAGACGAAGAAAATGACCTCCGTGACTTTCAGATTATGATGAATGTATCAGGAGTCATGAATTTCTTAAACTTGCCGTACCATAATTTTTTCGAAATTTTCCAAAATTGATATGTTAAGAGCTTCTGGAGATTAAGGGCTCAAAATTTACAGGTTAGAGTCTTTTGCTATATACAAAAAGAGGTCAAAAACTCAATTTAATGAAAGAATATGATTTTTGAAATTTGGTGATTCGGTATGGAATGACCCATTATATGTTTTCTGTATTGTCGATATATACAGCTTTTCATACGGCTCTTTGAGGTTTTTGAAAAAGCTTCGCATTAACCATCATGCAGAAAAGTCGGAAAGGTAGTTCCAGCGTGGTACGGTATACACCCAGAACATTTACTATTGTCAGAAATTTAAACCTCTGCACACGAATACCCACACATTTATTAAATATTTTCGGGCATGGTGATCTGGCAACGTTGCACCGAGTATATATATCTATATATATATAATTCTCACTCTTCATTTCACACCACTCGAGATGAATTTACGCGTAGCGTTGCCGGATCACCATTGACCACGAAAAGAACGTGTTGGAAATAAAAAGAAGATGATATATTTTAAATTATTATATCTCGTATACAAAACGGTGAAGTGCGATTTCGTGTTGAATTTGCTTATAAAACCTTTTTCTTTAGTCTCCTGAGTTTTTTTGAAATTCTATCGAGAGATTTTTTTTTTGTATAATACCCGCTTTCTTGCCTGTCTGTTTGTCTGTTTGGTACTAATTTTGCAATCGATTTTTAAACAACTTCCCGATGAGCTGGAGATTTTTAACTTTAACCGCAGTTTAGAACCGGATGACAATGCAATATTAACCCCGTTTTAAAAAAAAACAAAAGAAATCAAAAAACCGATCGTTAATCAATAAAATGTATTATAATGAAATATGAAAAAATACAGTTATTATCCCAAGATTAAACAGCAGACAATAATTATTTAAAACATATTTCCCCCCCCAATATGCCACGTTTCTAAAACGGTCTAAAAAGTTTTAAATTATTTTTCCCTATCCCTATACAGATTTATAACCCCATGCAGATCGTCCGGAAAATTTGTCATTGCGAATTTTTCATAGCTGCTACGCCCACTTCTCCGATTTTTTTTCAATATTCCCTTTTCAATCAAAAATCCTCAATTCACTATAAACGTCTCTTCTTGTACTGTATCACTGGCTAAGATTTTTTTTCCCATCAGACTGTCACGTAGAGATATTATGTCCTCAAGTATCGAACCTTTGAAAGATACTTCGTACCAGACGATAAATTCATAATTTGCATAACATGTTGACAAGTTTACAAAAGGCTAAACAACGAACAAACTCCTACTCTCAAGCCCCAACAACAATAAAATATATATTCAGTTTTTTTTTTTTCACCGGTAGTTTGTTTTAGCGAACATGAAAAACCTACTACTTTGTCTCGAAACCGTGAAATTACGAACTATACTGAAATTATTTTCAACCGAACAAGAATAATTTTTTTTACAGAAAATATTGTATTCCAGATTTTTGTACTCAAGTGTGAACAAACTATAATGATACCAATTCGCACTAAAATCATCGTAGTGATGAGAGAAGCTCATCGGCTGCACCGTCATTCCGATAGTCCAAGCGTGTTATATTTGTTGCGCGTCACCGTCTATAAGGACGAATTTGAAGATTCGATCTGCAGATCGCTCAAGCGCTAGGCCCACAATTTCTCGGAGGTCGATGAAGGGTCTGTTTTACCATAAAACGCAGATGGCGCCCTGGGCTGGCGCTCTTATTTTGCGACTTACTACCTTATGACTCTGACTTTTCGCAACTTGTCCGATCTAGTTCAATATATCTATGATATAGGTTAATAGGTTAGATGGAAACGTTGACGCCATTTTGAGACGTAAACTTTGATTATTTTTGTTTCGTTTGTTTTTTTGTTTTTTCATTTTTCCTCGAATCCGCCTCCTCCCCGCGAAACGGAACATCGCCTGTTTTTCTTCGTTCGAAGAATGAAAAATTGAGAAAAAAAAAAAAAAATACGGAAAAAAAAAACAGAAAAAATAAAATAAAGAACAATGGCGAAAAAGGAAGAAGGAAAAATAGATAGTTGAAATGCGTGAAAATTTTCCGTAAAAGATCTATAAAATCCCGTAATAATATCTACGTTGTGTACGATGAAAACTTGAGGGAAAATAGAAAAAGATAAATCGAAAATTGTTTTATCGATCGAATGTGTCCGATGCTTGTGTAATAATTTAATCAAGCGACACATTATAGGTTGCATATTAAAGGTGAACTTTAACGCGTACCGATTTCCGTTGTAAAATACATAACACAATTAACCACCATACGTGTATCTAGGTATATAACGCGTGTAACCTATAATGTAATTTAATTTTCTAATTACTATAATAATTTCGAAATTGAAATTTCAAAGTTTACCCGATGACTATATAGTCCGTAATACACATATACGTATGTGTATAGATGTATTAGAATATCACTTCACTCGCGTTGATAAGCATCAAATTTCAAAAAATTATTCCAGCCAAATTGAACGAGGCGTTGCTGCTGCTGCTGCTGCTGCTGGCCGCCGCCGCCGCCGCCTCCTGCAGGTGCAGCAATTTTCAATTAAGGAATGAAATTAAGAGACGAAATGAGGAAAGGAGAAGAGGGGGGAAAAAAAATAGAAGAAGAAAATGAGAAAGAGAAAGAAGAAGAAAAAAAAGGGGAGTACAAGTTAAACAAGTTGTCTCGCGATTAGTTTGCCGAAATTTCATCGGCTTGATTATTATTATTATTATTATTATTATTATTATTATACATTTATCATCGGATGAGAAAATTAGTGGAGAGCTGTGGAAGAAAGAGAAGGCGGGGGCGGAGGGCGTGGGTCGGGACTAAAGGTGATCAAATATTTACCCCGTTCTTATACACGCCCTCTGATTAGACCGTGTGACCTGATACACCAAATGTAGACATATACGTACACACGGTATTTATAACCCGTGCGTCGCGTAACGGAAAAAAAAAAAAGTGTCTTTCGTGAAAATGCCCGTAAAGATCCTCGTAATAAATAAATTTTTTCCATCCGCGTCGTATTCGCTGCTGAGTTCCTTTTTTTTTTTTCTTCTTTCTCTTCTTTCATTCTTCGTTTTTCGATTTTCTGCATTCTTCGCGACAAAATGAAGAATTATCAAACGAATATATGCGTCGAACGATCGTTCCAATCGTATATCGTAGAAATTGATTCGAAGAGAGAAAAAAATAAATAAATAAATAAAAAAAACTTCAAAAGAGAAAGAAGGGAAGAAAAAAAGTAAGCGTTTTTTCGCATATACAGTATATTATATACATACATAAATAAATGAATAGCTATTGGGAGTGAGCGAAACGAAAGAAAAAAAGTTGAATACGTAAAACGACACGATGAAAAATTGATTTTTTCGCGACTCTTTTCTCGCCGCAAATTTGATATACATATACGTTGAATTCGTACGTACGTTCGAACTTGTTTGTGTTTTTTTGTTTCTTTTTTTTTTTTTCTTGTTATAATTCTTACTCACTTAACAAACATGTAAATTCCGGTTGGTTCCATTGCCCTGGCAACGGCTTTCCAACTTGCGATAATCGTATATTTTTGTCGGGCCGTTAACGGAAGTCTTGGATCCGTTGCTGCCGGTGGTGGTGGACTGTCACGTCCCGTTTGATTTTGCGATGCCGAAGAGGCGAGTTTTCCAAGTTCGCAACCCATCGCTCTTCTTATTATTATTATTATCCTTATTATTATTGTTATTATTATTATTCAAACACCGAACAACGACGACGGTTATTGTATATTTGTTGCGACGATTTCGGCAAAAAGAAAAATTAGATGAAAGAAAAGAATGAAACGAAAAAAAACCGAACCGAACGGAAAAACTGTACCAATAATTTTTTTACTTTCTTTTTTGTTTTTTTTTTTTGTTTTCTTTTTCAGTATCTATTCATCCGATTCAATTTTTTTTCATAAACTTTTTTCGTGCTCGCGTTTTTATTTTTTCCTTTCGATTTGTTTTCGTTTTTTTTTTTTTTCTGAATTTCGCAAATGTATGATATTCTATTCAAAAAATTCACTCGTCATTTGTAATATCGTTCTCATATTTGTCACATCTGTTATAATTTTTTTTTATACTCGGTTCGTTTTTATTTTTTAATAATTTTTTTTTTCGTTTTTTTTTTTTTTTTTTTTTAAATATATATATTTATGTTATATTAACCACCTCATTGAAGTCTATCATCATGGGAAATGAGACAAAAAAGAAGAAACGAAAATTCAAAAACACGATAATTCGGTCGAATTCGCAGCATTGAGAATAAATAAATAAATAAATAAATAAATAAATAAATAAATAAATGAATGAAACTGAAAAAAAAAGGAAAGAAATTCACAACACTAACTTTATGCGTCTGCAATTTTGTTATTGTTATTGTTGTTGTTTTTTTGTTGTCACGACAAACATTTGAAGGATAACGCCGCACAGATATGTTATAATTTTCCGTCCCTTAATTCTGTCGTTTCGTTTTGTTATTTTTCTGTTACTTTTGTTCCTTTTTTTTTTTTGTTACTCCTCGTTATTTTTGTTTTCAATTTCTCGTTTTCTTCTATTCTTTTTTCATTTCGATTTTTACACGGTTACATATATGTGTACGTACGCATGTGTGCGTCTACGTAATATGTTATAAAATTTTCGAAATTCCTCCGAGTTAACCGCAGTTATTTTCAGATCGACTAACAAGTTATTACATATGTACGTAGAATGTATATCGTACATACCAAATACATGAATATCTGACTGTTGCTATACCGCATTATATGTAAACGAACCAAAAGTAACGTCCATATAAACGTATACCGTATGTATACTTGTACAGGTATGGGTATAGGTAAAGTTTGTTTTTTTTGAACACCCTGTGAAAATACGCACGCGAAATTTTCTTTTTCAATAACGACACGAGTTTTAAACAAAACCATCAGTCCGAACGCGTTTCATATCAATTTTCTATATATTCATCTACGTACGCACGTACGTACATAACTTATGCATATGCGTACATACACATCTACATACACATATATACTTTACGTATATTTATATACAAAAAAAAAAAAATAAAATAAAAAAAATAAAAGGATTCTCAATAGATTTATAATATGTGCAACGGTGAATTTTCAAATATTTCTCATTTCGTTTGAGAAAATTTTGAAAAAAATTACGGAAAAGAAATTCGATTTCAATTTTTTTTTTTCCGAACAAAATCAAATAATAACCTTTTTTTTGTCACACAATCAAAATTACCGGTAACATTGATTCGTACGTTTTCATTTTATCTGGAGAATTTATTTATTTATTTATTTATTTATTTTTTCTCTTCTAATATACCCCTGGACAGAATGTCGAGAAAATTTATCGCGTTGATCGCACACTACAATTTTTTTCGATTTATAAAATAATTAATATCCAATTTCGACGAAATTATTTTCATTTTCATTTTAATTTTCATCGTTTTATTTACGAAGAATTTTCAAATCGATATTTAATATCGTTACTATTGTTGTTATTATTATTGTTGTTGTTATTATCGTTATTATTCTTAAGCGCGAAAATTGTTTATTTATTTATTTTTACATTCATGTTCTTTTCTATTTTAGTTTTTTGCTTTTGTTTTTGTTTCTTTTTTTGCTTCCGAAAATTCGTAACAGAATTTTTTTGTGTACAAAAAACCGAAAAAAAAATAGAAGACCGAGGCACCCTGTGCTAGAGGTGTTGCCTACAGCCCAGGCGAGCCAAGACTGAAGCTTTATTAGAAAATCCTCGCCAGAAGCTTGCGCAAGCGCATTTTAATGCCACCCCAACAAAATGTACGTGTATATACGTAAGCGTACATAAGTGTACATGTATATATATATATATATATATATATATATATATATATATATATATATATATGTACATATACGTATGTATATGTATTCTTATACAGGAATATATACATATCCTTTCGCGCAACACAACCGAGGAGGAAGAAGAGAGTATAGAGCTTTTTTTAACGAGGAAGTGAGAAAATGAAAGTGGAAACGAGAAAACAAAAAGAAAAAAAAATTCCTTGTAGTACATTTATATTTCGTGTATAATAGGTAATTAATGATTTTTCGCGAAAAAAAATGACGATGAATTATCGCGTTTTAATCATTTGATAATTCGAGTTGAGTGATTAAAAATATTTTGCGAGATTTTTTCTTTTTTTGCTCTCGGATTGGCACGAAATGCCCCGTATATATAGGTATAGTTGGGCCCTAAATTCATCGGCCCCGAACGCGATACGGGATCGGGATATTTCCGGTGGGCCTTTTCGTCGACCGCTGTTCAAATGGGACCCCTAAACTCGAAAGTCGGAACTTAAGCTACTAGAATTCTCTTCATTCGTTTCTTTCTCACCGTGCGCGGCAACACCGGGTATAACTGATAATATTAAACGTCAGTTTACGTTCCAGAGAAATAGAATTTCTCCTACTGTACGGGTTTTTTTTTCTGTTTCTCTGTTTTGTTTGTTTTTTGTTTGTGTTCTTCTTTTTTTTTTGTTAAACTACGTGCGATAAATTTGAAAGAAAAAAAGAATGGGAAAAAAAAGTTCATCGGGTACATAAACCCGTGATGATATATTCGGAATATAATAAATCGCTCGTATAAATATACCTATTCGGGTTCTGCAAATAATCAAAATTAATTGATTTAAAAAAAAAAATATCCGATTTGAAAAATTTATTTCGGAATAAGAATAAAATAAAGAAAAAATGAATTAATGAATGAAAGAAAGAAAAAACAGTGCAAATGACTTGCACCGAGTGAAATAAAATTGTTTTCTTGTCGTTTTTTTTCTCTTCGTTTTTATTGTTATTATAAATAACATCGCTCCGTCGGTAAAGAAGATAAATCATCGTAAATCAGTTACCTTGTGAGTGGCCGTGATTTTCGAAAATATTTCGTTTCTTCTTTTGGTTTTGGATGTTTGAGGATGAGGTTAGTGCAATAAAAGGTTAGTATACTATACATGTAAGTTTCAAGACTCCCTAGACATATAATTAGAGCTGAGGCATCTCGTGAGAAAATTCGCCATTCATATAATGGGTCCAGATCACGAACACGTACCGCGCGTCTCTCCCCGATCCCTCGATTCCCTGATACGCGATTCCTCTCGTAGGATCATCACTGTACATCGTATACACTATGTAATACATACAAGGATAAGATAAACTTTTTTTTTCATCGTTTTTGTCATGTTTGGTTTTTTTTTTTATTTACTGTTTTCTCTTAACATCTATAACCGTATTTGAAACTGAGCTTACAATTTTTATGGTACCAAAATATATGAGTATATATTTTTTTTCTTTTTCTGAATTCGAAAGAAAAATAAGAAAAGAAAAGAAAAAAAAAAATGCGGATGAAAAATGTCAACCAAATACCGACGACCACGAGTAACGACGATCATCACCGGTGCGAAGTGAGTATTGGAAAAAATTATAAATTAAAAGAAACGAAACGAAAGAAGAAAAACGCAATAACCGGATGTGGAAAATTATACCATGTATGAGAAAAAAAAAAAACAAAAACATATGGGTTAAAAAATATTTCGTAGAATTTCGAAAAAAAAAATAGAGTAAAAAATTTAAATCAACAGGATACACTACGGACGTACATTTGCGTCATCTCGCTTTCTGTTGCTTTTTTTTTGTTTTTGTTTCAGAACAACGTAAACGTAAACGTTTCGTTCAGTTTAATTTTTCCTTCGTCTTTTTTTTTTTTTTTTTTTTGTCAATTTTTGAAAGGTTTTTTTTTTTTGTTTCTCTTCGGTCCTAATATTAAACCCGGAGTAATAAAGACCATTGAAGTCGTTATTTTTTTTTTGTTTTTTTTATCATTTTTTGTTTTACTCAAGAGTATTATTATACTATATACGTGCACATAGTCTTTCGGAGTAAAAATTTCCTAGAACACCTGTTCCAGGCCAGGTTTTAACCTGTAGATTACTTCGTCTTCGACTTTTTATTCTTCTTCAACTTCTACTACACTTCGTCTTTTTCTTCTTCTCCTTCTTCTACTTCTACTTCTTCTTCACCTGTCTGTTACAGAATGGTGGTGTAGGTCCGACTACTACAACTACTTCTTCTTATGCTTTTGCTGCCGCTGCCGCTGCTGCTGCCGTTGCCGTTGGAAGTAAGTATAGTCAAAGGTAGAAATGCCCCACCGAATTTACATCGTTGTAATTTTTTCGATCCGCATTTGAAGAAACAAAAAAAAAAAAAAATAACGAAACAAAAAAAAAGAAGAAAACGTATCAAAAATGTATTCATCCCTTATCGCTCCGCAGAACCAACCCCGTTCGAATGTAATCAACAGGTGAGTCGCGTTTCTTTTTTGTTATTCAAAATTTTTTGTTTCATCGGTTGCCCGATTTTTGATTTTTTTTGTTTTTTCTCATATCGGTAATTATCGGAACACTCGCGAATCGGGATAATTGAACGATCGAGGAGATGTTTCGGTTTTTTCAAAGAAATTTTCAACAAATTTTTTTTTTCGACCGATGCAAAATCGTCGTGAAAATCGGGCGGGTCGGGTTGGTTCGCGTAATATAAACGAACGGGAGAACCGCCAATGGGCGGACGAGTTTTGTTTGAGATTTTTCTCGGAGTATATGGCGAATCGGTTGGGTAGAGTGGGGCGTCGATTCTTCTTTACTCGACTGTACCCACGTATATTCCTTTCTCCCACCTGAAATGAACGTATGAAACCTGCATCGTTGACTGCCGAGAGAGGAACACCACGCAGAGTCCTGGGCGTCTAACGTCGGCCGTCTTCGCGTTCATAGTGTTCTATAATAAATTCATTTTCAATTTTCTTTTTTCATTGTTGTCGCTATTATCGTTACTCAAACATCGATCACGATATTTTCAAAAACTCACCGAAACCCTTCGCACTCCGTTCGCGCGGATTAAAACGAACATGGTGAACCGTGAATCGTGCCTCGTATTATTTTTTAAACAAGTTTTAAAAACTAACAGATTTTATTGCGTGTGAAAAACTGAGAGGTTAACGCCTTGGAATTTTTGTTCAATCGTGGCGAAGGAAAACAATGTGAACTCTACACATTCGTCCGGACTCTATGTAGGATGTGATGAAGTGTTCGCCGATTAATAATAATTACAACGATCATGGTCGATAAATTAAACGATTTATTTATTCATTTATTTATTTTATACAATTATTATTCGTCTTATAAATTTATGAGAAACATTGACGTTAAACTAAAAAAAAATTTGTGCGTTGTGTAAAAAAAAAAAAAAAACAATTACGACTCGTTGTACAGCGAAAAATGTGTCGTTGGAAATTTTTGTTTTCAAATTACCTGCTTTAATCGAAGGAATTCTATTATATCGACCTGAACTGGACACGATCAGGTAAGCGATAATTACCTAATTATTGACAAAACAAAAGGTATGGTACGAAAGATTTGCAAACATCTTTTCTCTGTTACTTCTTCTTTTCACCAAAATTTTTGACAAATATCTATGATGGAAACCGGATCAAAAATTTTCGTAGCATTTTTTTTGCTTTTGTATCTTGAAGAAAAACAACAGAAAAAGCAAAAAGATTACGTTTTCGAAGAGAAAATAATTCTTCGATTCTTCTCTTTTTTCAATTTAAATTCAAAACAAACAAATTCTCGACATCGGAATTTGCAGAGGTTTCCATTCATGATAATCGGACTTATCGTATCGATTCCATGCAAAAAAAAAAACAAATAAAAAAACGAAAAAAAGAATCACAACACGTTCAAAATCAAAATGGGGTGAAAAGTTTTTCCTTGCATCGGTAGTGAGGTCGTTAAATATTTTTCACCCTAATTTTTGATGCCGTTCGAAACCAAAAAAAAAAGGAAAACAAAATGCGATCGTTGATCAAAACGGTTATTATACATATACAATTCCAAGGAGCCACGTGTACCGGAATAAAATCCGATTGAAAAAAAAGAACAAAACGGATAAATAAAAAAGATTATTAAAAATGTTTATCGTACTCTCAATGTAAACGAGCTAAACGTTGCGAATTCGTTGTACGAGGAATTCTGAGCGATTCAAAGTTCATTTGCCACATGAAAGAGAAAAAAAAAAAGAGAAAAAAAAGTTCAATGTCTTCTCGCCGATTACCCGTCCCAAAGAGAGGGGAAAAAGAAATAATAATAATAACAATAACAATGATAATAAAATAACAGATGAAAATCAAAAATAAATGAATTAATTTTGAGAAAAAAAAGAAACTCCGGTCAGTGTTAAACAAAAACAAAACAAAAAACGAAACAAAACAAATCAACGTCGCGCGTCGTCATCGTCAAAAAATAACGCGACTGTCCGACCGTGTAACAAATGAACGTTGTTATTACCTCACGTTATATCTGTGTAGTACAGTTATTTCATATTTATCTATCAAAAACTAACATTATCGCTGACCATATGTTATAGACCAGATGCGATTTTACCATCAAGAATACCTATAGGTACCCACAAAATATCGTGCACGCGATTTTTATCGTCACATGAGAAAATAGAGAGAAATACAAAAAATGGAAGAAAAAGATAGAAGAAGAAAATTGTTGTATCTAAATCATTCGTTTTCAGTTAATTTTAATTGGATTTTTTTCTACCGATTCTTTCAAACTTAATAGTACAATGATGTTAATATAATAATGGAAGTAACAACAAGAACGATAACAACAATGGTAATAAGATATAAAAGTTCGCGTGCTGTAAATATATAATTGGTGTGTAAATATTTTTCTATATTATAAATATAGAAAACAGGATAGAAAATAACACCATGTAATTACATACATATTATACCATATATGTACAACGTTTGGTGTGTGAGAAATGATTGTTGTCATTATTATTATTGTTTGTTCGTTTGTTTTTGTTGTTGTCGTGTTTCTTTTTTATATCGTAGTCGTAATTATTATACGTTGCACAGTTTTATGCGTAGATGTTTCTTCTACTCGGTGTATAGAAACAACATTTTATGTACGACGTACATTATTGTACAGTTTCAAGTGCAACGTGAACCGAAGTGCAAACTGAATTGAGCTGAACTGAACTGAACTGAACTGAATTAAACCGAACTAGAACTAGAACTGGAACTGGAACTGGAACTGGAACTGGAACCGGACTAGAACTGAACCGATCATCGCGAACCGCGGCGACATGCAGTATGAGTAAAACAAAACCTTAAACTATATAAACCTTTTTACAGAAACTAGTGGAGAAAATATATCTGAAAGAGAAGCGAAAAAAGAAGCGAAAAGAAAAAAAGAAAGAGAAACGACAACTGGACACTACTTAAACCGATCTCATGAGATGTAATACTTACTATACCACTACTTTCGATATAGCTGTATTTAAGAGTCAAGTTGAAGACAACGAGTTTTGGTATTGTGCAGCAACAATCCGTATACCTGTACAAGTTGCACATCTCGCGTTATACGTATATAGTATACACGCATATACGGGGGGCATTCCACGCCAAATCGGACGGTTTGAAAATTTTTAATTTAGCTACACTTTCTTGAGAAGAAAAACTGAAGAAAAGCTTGTTGAAAAAATCCAAATAAAATCACCTAAAAATTCATTCTGAATAACTACAAATTGAATATGCGATAAGAAAAATTGGTATCCTGAACGATTTACGGAGAAATTTTTTTTTCTTCAAATTTTGATAAATCGAAAACTAAATAGTAATTATGGAAGGGCTACGACCAGACCGGTCTCAAAAATTGTCAAAAAAATAGTATAAGTTTGTGATGAAAAATTAAAAAAAAAAATCAAAACATGCACTCACTTCAAAAAATAGGATTTAAAGTTTGAAACTCATGAAATCACGTATAAAAAAACTTTGAATAATTTTTTTGTATTGTTTCCTAAAAAGTACATGAAAAACCGAAGATTTTAAAAAAAAAGTTAGATTCGGACAATTATCAGCGAAGTTTTATGAGCAAAAAACCCAAAAAAGAGCGATTTTTTTTGGTTGAAAATTTCATATCTTTGGAACCGATGATCAAAAAAATCTGATAACTGGCCAGGAAGGGTTTTCTGATGGGTATTAAAAAATATCGAAAAATTGAGAAAATCAAAAAAATCAAAAAATTTCTGTCAAACCGTACCATATAGGTATACAATATACATATGGGGTATTCCATGCCAAATCGACCAATTTTTAACCCGACCCCTTTAGATTTAGCTGAAACTTTTCTATTCTTTTCTACCCTTTGAAAGACATTTTTGAGAATTTTTTCAAATTTTTTTATCCAACCCAAAAAAAGTAATGAATTTTTCAAAAAAATGTCTTTTTTATTTTCAAATAGCCATAACTTTTTTAGACATTGACCTTTGGGTACCTTTTTTTTAAAAAAATTTTAGTTTTTGAATGAACTTTTCGAAAAAATACACAGAAAAAATTGAATATGATCAATTCTATAAAATAATCGTTTTTTTTTACCAAATCGTTATTTTTTCAAAGATCGCCACTTTTTTTTTTTTTTTTTCTAAAAAAAAAACTTCAATCAATTTGACAACTATTCCGCTCATCCCGGAGTGGGCCGATTTTTTTTCGATTAAACAAAAAAAATGAAAAGTTGTCAAATTGATTGGGGTTTTTTTTTTTTTTAATTTAAAAAAAAAGTGGCGAACTTTGAAAAAATAACGATTTTGCTCCAAAAAACCGATTATTTTATAGAATTGATCATATTCAATTTTTTCTGTGTATTTTTTCGAAAAGTTCATTCAAAAACTAAAATTTTTTTAAAAAAAAGGTACCCAAAGGTCAATGTCTAAAAAAGTTATGGCTATTTGAAAATAAAAAAGACATTTTTTTGAAAAATTCATTACTTTTTTTGGGTTGAATAAAAAAATTTTTTAAAATTCTCAAAAATGTCTTTCAAAGGATAGAAAAGAATAGATAAGTTTCAGCTAAATCAAAAGGGGTCGGGTTCAAAAGTGGTCGATTTGGCATGGAATACCCCATATGTACAGTAATCAAGTAAAACTGCAACGCTGTTGTCTTCTTCCCCTTCGAAAATTTTTTCTTGTTTTTTTTTTTTTTTTTTTTTTTTTTTTTTTCCTAATTGGAGTAATTTCTCAAACAATTGGAAGAAAGCGAAAAAACACAAAAAACAAACAAATTAGAATCGATGGATGTTTTTTAATAATAATTATTTGAAACAGGTGCATAAGGGCACGCCTGGTGAAATTGATTCTGACTCAAAGTCCTCATGTTTTGTACAGAAAAATGAGACAGAATCAATCTCACCGAGTGTACACATATGTACCGACCCAAACTTTATATCGTATATAAGTTAATCGAATTATTACGTCACATGGTGTCCCCCGTGGGAAAATTCGTTGACAGAGAGAGAGAGAGAGAAGGAAAAATTAAAGTAACGATAATAACAACAACAATGTGAAGTTGAGTCAAAAGTTTTTCTTGTGTATCGCAGTTGTTATATTATAAGTTAGATATAGACACCGGACCTTAAGACTTTAGTAGAACGCTCTCTAGAACACTTAGGAAGTTCAACCATGCATGATTCCCCGTACCACCTCGTTTTACAGGTGGAAACGAACGTCGTCGTGGTGTACGTCGTACGTGGATACACCGGTGTACGCCGTGAATATAGCCGCGTGTAGTTGTACCTGGTATAGAATATGCTGGAAACAAGTATACACGTATATCTATTAGAGGAGTAGCCAGCAAGAGTCGAGGGGATTGGGAAGAGAAAAATATAGAAGAAAACAAATATGTGCAGGTATAGGAAGAAGTTGGATCGAAGGAAAAATATCCGATGAAAATAAAGAATGGAAGAGAAGAAGAAGTAAAAACCAACGAACAAACAAACAAAAGAACGAGCTAGGTAAATAATGAATAGAAAAAAAAACCTTGTCATATTGAACTTCGCCGAACCGATGTATATATAATATACAAGATTCCGAGAGATCGTTAATAAAATAGATCGCGTTAAGATAGAAATCATAATGAACGATTTAATAATTAGATATGATAATTATTAAGGATCGATGATTTTTTAATCATTGACAACTTCTTCTTCTTCTTCCTCTTCTTCTTTTTCTTGTTTTCTAACACGTATATAAAAATGTACGTGTATAATAAAGGAATGATAAATTTCTATACTTCTACACATATGCATATGTGGGCAGAGGGGATGAAGATGATATTATAACATTTTATACCGGAAACGAACCCAGAACGGCGGAACCAACCAGTAGACGTTCACTCAATGGAAAGTCGAACTTCTTCCAGTACGACGAGTAACTTCGTACGGTTCCATAGTGTGAAATAAAATAAAACTACGCTACGACTCCATCGATTCCTGATAAACAAAAAAAAATCAAAAAGTCAAAAAAAATAACAACAACAATAATAATAGTGACAATAATAAAACAAGCCGAAGTGTTGAGAAAAGAAAAGAAAGAAAAGAATTGAATTGTAGAAAAGAAAAGAGTAATAACAAAAAATCTACCCTCCAGATTATCGATAAAACAGAAGAGATTTTTTTCCCCCCCTTACACAATTGTGAATAAATTTTTTGATGCGTGACAATAATAAATACATATTTAGGTATTGATTATCGTTTGAGAAATGGTCAGTCAATTTGCAATGGCTACAACTGTTCGTAAAGTAAAACATGAGAATCGAATGAGAAGACAAAATCAGTGTCAAGGTAGGATGAGTAAAATCGACATCAACAAAGATTTTTTTTTGTTTTTCTTTTTTTTTGTGTTTTTTTTTACTTATATAGTAGGGGGAAAATGGTTTTTGAACAATTAAATAATTCCCTATGATTGAGAGAGTTGTTGAGTTCGGTTGATGAATAATTTATTTCTAACGCTAGGTAAAAAAACAGATAAAAAAAATACTTTCTGATTATTTATTTGATTTTAGTTATTCTTTGGGTTTTTTTGTATTCAGTTATGATTTTTGATTTTCGACGAATTTTGAAGAAAATTTTTTTTCTCGTTTCATGTTATCCAGATGAGGAGGGCCCGTACAAGCCGGTTCCGCCGCCAAAACCGGTGCCCAATAATCAGAAGATCAAGATCGATAAAAATCATCATTTGGAAAATAATAAAACAGAAGAAAATCGACAACGGGAACAAGAACGGATCGTTGAAGGAACCGTGACGTTGTCCGAAAGAAGATTAATTGACGTTGAAAAAAGTCAAAATAAATACGGTAACATTCAATTGAATCAAGAAGGGCAAGAAAATCATAATTCCGGGCAACCTCCCGTTCCGGAATACAGAATGCCTCCGCTTTATGGCGACGAACAAGGTCAAGGTCAAACTTCACAAGGAAACAATTTGCAAACCCACAGCAGCAAATTTCCCGTAAGTAGAAATTTTCATAACTACTTCAAAATTTTTTCATTCCATGATCAAATTAAACAGGGACACGATTCGATCGCGACTTGAATCAGTAAGCTTATCATTTTCTTTTCTTTTGTTTTCAATCTTTATAAAATTACCAGCCAAAATTTCGTAACAAGAAATGCAATATATTTTTTGTTTGTTTTTTTTTGCTAAATATCTTTCGGTAGTATTTGTAATTTACTTTCCATCACCAGCCCGTATTTTAGAATATAAATTTCGTGAGAACATTCACAAGATTTTTTCATTCTCTTTTCATATACGCCCATGTGATTCGTTATTAAGACAAAGGAGTTTTCTACCAAACAAATGAATAGTTTTGTAGGATAGTGTGAATAATATATGGGAGAAAACAGTTAACCGGAAATGCGTGTGATTTTAACCAACAGATTAAAACCGCGTACCCGAAAGAACGTATAGTTGGGTATCACTTTTGTTTGAAAGATTCAAAGACAAAAAAAAAACCATTTCAACCCACCCAGACGAATTTATCGTCTTATACGTTTAAATATCGCGTTAGTCAGAAATTTTCGAGAACTTCGTTCTCTTTTTCTTTTTTTTTGTTTTTTACCTCGGTTTTTTCTATTTTGTTCTCTACCCTGAAGATAGTTCGAGAATATAGCTTCCGATTATATTTTTATTGAACGATCAGATTTAATGGTCTGTAATAAACGTTCGACCATATCGTTTCGATAAAGGTTGTTGATTTTTATTGGTTATGTTCGTTTCTCATTTTAATTTTTTTTGTTATCCATTTCTTTTTCTGTTTGTTTCTATTCGTTTTTCTATTGTTTCAGATTGAAAGGGAAGTCGTGTTGTCGTCGGGTGATAAGAATTCAAAAATTCCGATTCTTCATGAGTACAAAAAAAGACCTACCGGAAGAGTAGCCATCGCACCGGACGCGCCGATAAAACAACAAGCTTGGACTCAAGAGGTAGAGAATATCGTAATGAATCTCACAACTAAATCGATTGTTCGTTCGTTTGTTGTTGTTTTTTTTTTTTGTGAGCAACAAAACGCGACCGGAATTTATAAGCCAAATTTTTCAACTCTCTCGGATATAATTGATCAATCAGATGAAACGAGTGGAAATAAATGAGAGGATTAAAAAAAAAAGGTCTCCGATTTCACGAACTACGTAGAATAACAGGGTTTGAAAAGGACTATTTTCGAGGACCGTATGAACGGAGTGAAAAAACAAACTACCTAAATTGTATTTTTAACTTCCTTACCAACAATAAGTTGGGATCATAATTTAAAAGTTGAATACCTTTTTCCGTATTCGAGTTGCGTGTCGTCTAGGCCCTAGCGAGCTAACGAAATCGTTGATATTCAAGTGGCATCCCTTACTAAGAAACGAACGATTCAGACTGACAACTTTAAAATTCTTAAACTCACTTTATACATAAATATACAAGTCGTATTACACGATCAGTTTTTATTTTTTTCATTTACTTTTTCTTCTATTTTTACTAACATTATTACTTTTTTTCGTTTGTTTCGTTTTGTGTTTTTTATCGAGTCATATTATCGAATCCAATGCCATTCAACGATGATCGTATTTCATTTTTTTTTTATTTTCTCATAAGTTTACGATCAGTCCTAAAGGCGCACGGGATTTCTATTACGAATAACATAAAAATATTATTTGGAAACTTTCTCGATGCTCAATTTGACGATTTTTTAATTGAATCCCGCGAGAAATCGACTTCTTCAGGGCATTGACATTTATTATTTGGAAAGCGGTGCAAGTACGCGTATTTAAGAAAAAAAGTGAAAAAACAAAAACGAAGCATCATTTGAACTCATTTTTGGGTTCATTTGTTTTTTTAAATTTTTTATTTTTCCTTTTGTTTCCGAGGTCATCGAGTTTGTGGTATTAAGACTGATTAGAAGTGTCCTTCTTTTACGGTAGATTCTCCGAACTTCGTGTACGTAAAAAATTATGGCCGACAAGAATTGTAAAATTTCGAATTCCTCGAATCGAATTTCGCAAACGATCATACAAGCGGTGTCAATAATTTGAAAAACGAAGAGTTTGGTTTTTCTTTTTTTTTGACAGCACTTTTTTATTCCAGGAAACTCAGATGCAGGAGATCAGGCAGGACTACCAAACGAGGAATTACCAATCTCAGGACGCTTATTTGTAAGTTTTTGAACTCGACGCCAAATGCTTTTGTTTTTTCGTTTTCTGTTTTCCGTTTTGAAGTTTCGTTCGATCGCCCGCAGGTCATCGACGGGAGGTGGAGCAGTTCCTCGCATGTCAAAAAGCGAGGAAGAAAAGTCAAAGTCCCTTTCCAGGACGTACCACACGATAAAGGATATGATTTCAAGTCGCTTCGGACCAAGCAGAAAGGAAGTCGAAGCGGAACCCGAATTAACAAGTTTGAACAACGTCGCTGAAGAATTGAGAAAATCAAGCCGGAGCATAAACGAGGAAGATCATAAGAAAAAGGAAGCGATATACGGAAAACCAAGGACGCAAGAAACGACAATTAATATGCAACAACAGTACCCTAAAAATAGCTATGGCCAATACGGACACGCCTACGGCTACACTCCGGCTGGTCAAAATGTCCAGAATGTTCCGTTACCGGGACAGCTACAAACTACCGCACAAATTCAACCGAGTCTTCCAGGTCAGAGCGCGCAACTTCACGTTAGTCACCATATACCAGGTGGCGGAGTTCAGACCGTTCATCAGACTCAAATAGGAGGGTTTCCGCAGCCTCCGCCGGGGAATTCTCAAGGTCAAACTATCGGCAGGGATTACCAAGTGCCCGGCTCAATGCAAAATCAAAATCAAAATCAAAATCCGAATCATCATCATCCCGCAAATTCGCCCAAGCAACAATTACAAGGTCAAGGTGTTATGCAGACCTATCAAAGCCCCCAGCAATTGGTTCATCAGAATCAAATAATGCTGCAAAGTCAACATTTTTCTCAACAACACGCGCAGAATATGCACCAGAGACAGTTGATACAACAAATGCATCAGCAGCAAATAGTCAATCAACAAAATAACTCGGTCGGGTTGCAGAGAAATACTCAACAACAATTCCAATCGCCCTATCAACAGCAGCACTATCAGGTCAGACAACCGATTTCAAGGTCGCAAATCGACCTTCCGAGCACCTCTAGGCAGATTCCTGAGAACAGAACGACCGGAAATCAGGACATGTATTAC
Organism: Athalia circularis; assembly: GCA_963978495.1. NCBI lineage: Eukaryota > Metazoa > Arthropoda > Insecta > Hymenoptera > Athaliidae > Athalia > Athalia circularis. Next base: position 22,636,816 of record OZ021701.1, read on the forward strand.
CATTATCAGGGAAGACCTCGTTACGGTGTGCCGCAGGTTTATATAAAATCCGAAAACAACCAGGAAGCAGAATTTCAGAGAAGGAGTTCCGCGAGAAGGATGGAAAAGGCGTCTTCCCAGCCGCAACTTAGTTTCGATGACGAAAGAGGGGGTTCCGAAATGCACCGAAACGCATCCACCGAGATCCTGGACAAAGAGAAATACGAGATAACCGTAGAATCCGACCAACGAAAAACTTGTGAATTTAGTCGCAACGGATCGGGAAAAAAAGAAGATCATGGAAGACCAGAGACTAGTTTTGGTATAAGAAGGGATCAAGAATTGCGGAACTCTTGTACCAGAGAAACCGATTTGAAGGATATGAAGGAAAACACCGCGATGCCCAAGAGGGTCGAGGAGTTGCAGTTAAAAAAAGCCCTCGATTCCGAGTCGACTAAAAATAGTCCAAAATTAAAACGTACCCAAGTAGACAACGTTTACCAGGCAACTGAACCAATAAAAAGACTGGAAGATCCGTCGAGAAAACCTGACCTCGACCATTATTCCGGCCAAGAAATGACCGGAAAACCCCAAGAAAATCGTAAGGACGACATTGAGACTGGACTGAACCGATTAAAGATTCAAAATCAAGGATCGGGTTCCGATTACGATAAAACTGGTCAGAGTTCATCGAATGTAGATTCCGGAAGAGGATCAGCGGTTTATTCGAGCGGAAGACGACCACCCCCGGAGGATCAGATTCTCGTTCAAGGTCGGGAAATTTAAATTCTCGCCGACGATTGCGCCTCGTTGTAATAACGCTCTGTTTTGTGTTTTTTTTTTTTTCGTTCTCTATTTTTTTTCTTTTTTTTTTTTTGGTTTTGTTTTTCGTCTGTCATTTAGGTCAAGATTCCGAGTGGGTTGATATCGTTGAGTCGGAACTTAGGAGTATCTTAGAACCCCGAGACTTACCAGCGATGGCGCACTCGACCCTTTCGGAAAGCGTGTCGTCCGTGACACCTCCTTTACCACCCCTGTCACCCCATGGGAGCCCGCGGACTCCCAGAAATCGATACACGGCCAGGTAACCCGTCGTACTTTAAGAACCCGAACCTGAAATTCCCATTAAATATATATAGTATATTTAGTTGAATATAATTTCCATCAATTAATTACAAATCAAACAAATAATTCTTTCCTTCAAAATTCCGATAGCTCTGTAGCATACATATTATTATTTTCTTCTATTTTACTCGCCACAAAAACAAAAAACTGAAAAAGACAAAAAAAAAACAAAACATTCACTCATTTTTCGCTCACCCCGTAACCGAATCGCCGAAAATTTTCTTCGGATTTTTTTTTCACGCCGTTATTCAACTTGTCATAGGAAAATCCATCGTCATTCAAAGGGTGACCAATCCCTTAAAATCCTGTGAACAAAGATGAAAAAAAAATGAATGAATAAATGAATAAAATGGCTCAGAACTGGGGGATTTTTTGGACGGTGAGCGCGGCGGGGGGTTGGGGGGGGGGGGGGGGGAAGAGAAGAATCAAAATGTCTTACGAAATCGATAACGGATAAGCCAACTTGATTTCAACTAAAACCGGCGGTTCGTCATTTGGGTTGCCCGTATTCCGGCGCTAACAAAAGTATTTATCAATTTTTTAGTACAGCGAGAGAAAAAAAAATTAAGAAAATATTCGATCACGTATTTTATTTATTTATTAGTTTTTTTTTTCTTGTCTCTTTTCGTTTTTCGTTTTTCTCTCTGATTTTTGTTGGTTTAGTTTGATTTTTTTTTTCGCTTCTTCCTCTTCTCTCCATCCTGTAAACAGACGCGTTGAACTACGAGGTTGATCTTTTACTGTACAAATAACTATACTATGTTTATTGCATGGAAAAAGCAATCGGGAGGGGCAGCGTTTACGCCTAATTATAGACGACGTACGTATAAACGAGATCTACTCAGAGGTTCTCTTCGCTCTTGGTGGTCCGCAAAATTTGAGGGGTTTAGAGGGAAGAAAAAAAAACCTAATTTGGCCAACGTCGATTTTTCCTTCTCATTCGATGGTTTTCGTGTTCTGTTTCGTTTCGTTACTGGCTTTTGTTTTTTCTCTTCTTTTTCTCTTTTTTTTTGACGACAAAAATTTCTCATCATATTTTCCTTTCAGTTTACCCTACGGATCGAAACCGAATTACAACGAATACTCGAAGAGCGTTGATCACAAGAGAAATTTTACGAGCAACGCGAAACATCGAGGTGTTAATTCGACGTCGAAGAAAGAGGCGGCGAAAAAATTCTCGCATCGTAAGTTGATGTTTTTTCTTTACGAAATCATTACTTCCCTAATAATTTTTGAACGAACTATATTTCTTCAAGTGCGATAGAAATAAAACTTGTGCATTTTTATTTTCTTTTTACTTTTTTTTTTCTCTTTCCACCACCCATTCAGTTTTCGGAATAGAAGCCGCCGATCTGACGTCAACGACGACTGGTCTGGATTTGGAATCCATGTTGGACAGAAGTGATTCCGATCTCAGTACAAACGATGCTAGAACTATAAGGAAACAATTGGAAGGACTGGAAAATATGTACAGTGAGGTAATAATAATAATAATAACAATAATAATAATAATAATAATATCAGCAGCAACAACAATAACAACAACAACAATAACAATAATAATAACAACAACAATAATAATAATAATAATAATAATAATAATAATAATAATAATAACCTAGTCGATGGTGTCGTTGTTGTTGTTGTTTTTTTTTTTGGTTTCTTCCGTTTCCGTCCAGAAATAAGTTTTCAAAATTTGTAAGTAGAATAGAGCGGGGGGGGGGGGGGGGCAGAAAAAAGAATCACTCGTCGTTCCCCTCCTTTTTTTTGTTATTGTTTTTTCTATACGTTCTGTTTTTTTTTTTCTTAATTTAGGTACTGAAACTGCTCGGAGGTAGCGTCAAAAAACGTAGAAAAGCACGCGGATTGGCAAGTTACGGTTCTGTATCGTCCTTACCAACGTCATCCGTATCTTCTAGACCGGTCACCAGACATCACGACAAAAGACGATCGCACATCGTTGACGACAGGATGAAAAAAGCCAAAGATGTCAAGGTATGTGATATGGATTTTGAAACGCTCCGTCTGAAAGAAATAAAAAGAAAGTTGTTAAAAATGAAAATGACGTTGATAATAATAGTGAAAAAGAAATATATATGTATAGATATGTACATTTTTTTTTGTTGCCTCTTTCAAAAAACTCACATTTTCCATTCCACAGAGCATAAACAAAAGATTCCAGAGGCTGGAATCCCACGTGGTCACGCTCGCGAGATCCGTAGCTCATTTGAGTTCAGAAATGAGAACGCAACACTTGATGATCCAGGTATGAAAGAAAGAGAGAAAAAGAGAGAGAATAAAAAAAAACGCTCATAACCTGAAAAAAAAACAAGATAATCATAATAATGAAATTTCGAATTTTATCTCCATCACATGCAACGTTGACATTAGATCATTGTCGAATCATTGAACAAAAAGAATAGAATACAAGCTCTGGAAGAAGACGTTCATTCCTTTTTTCCAACATTACCATGTTATTTATTCGATTGTTTCTTGTTTGTTTCTTTTCATATACAGGAAATGGAAAACATAAGGGGAGAAATAGCTGCCCTGAGGACACAGACCAGTATGGCTATGGTACGATCTCAATCGCAACCGTTAATAAAGGATTCAGATTTACCGGCACTTTCGAATCCATCGAGGGTTAAAAAATTGACAAAATTTTTCGGCACCGAACCACCGTTGATAAGACTTTTTCTACGCGAATTAGGTTACGAGGTAAGTGAAACAAAGAAGGTTGAAAACAAAGGAAAAAAAAAATAACCAAATCGAGTCCCCCTCGAACGTTTGTTCCGTGACTTTTTTGTTTTTCTTTTCTCTTTTCTATATTCGTTTTTTTTTTCTTCTTTTATTTTATCGTATTTATTCTTTCGTTTTGTTTTTTTTTGTTTTTTTTTTTTCTTTTACAGAAATACGCGAACGCGTTTGAAAAGGAAAAAGTTGGGATGGTAGAACTGCCTTACCTCAGCGAGGAAAGATTGCAGAAAATGGGTGTACCTCTGGGTCCAAGATTAAGAATTCTACAAGAGGCCAGAATATCAGTTTGCAAAGACCCCATCTACGTGGTTTGAATTTCGACCAAACAAAACTCACCAACCCCTCTCCCCCCCCCCCCCTGCCCGACGTCCATCCACCTGAAAAAAAAAAAGAATAGAAAACTATCAACGGGTGCTTCAAATTACCTACATACATATACATATAATATACAGTATATAAACGCAAAAACGTTTCTGCTTTTTTGGTTTGCAGATTTATTTATTTATTTTTTTTTTATAGTTTCTCGTTATACCTGTTCCCAAAGATTCCTTGGGGAGGATGTAATTCTGATCTTCGACTTCTATATATGATCAGATCGGATTATCCTTCGGGATAATTACCAGGGGTCGCCGTATACACCTAGATATGTATACATAACTGCCGATGTTACAGTTGTTTTTTTTTTTACGCCGCTGACATAAGTAGAAAGAAAAAAAAATATATATATATATATTCATAACTGCATATGTATATATATCAGTAAATAAATAATTCAACGACAAAATGGTGGCAATTTGACCGACAATACTCCCTATATATATACACGATATGACATTGACCTTATACGTGTATAAGATATACATATTATTGTACAGTTTATTATTATCATTATCATTATTATTATCATCATTATTATTATTATTATTAATATTAATATTATTATGATTAATTATCGCGACTTCGACGTTATTATATTATATATATAGATCTGTTGTATATGTATGTGTGTATTAGGTTTTTTTCTTTCGTTTTTCGTTTTTTGTATTTTTTATCGATAAATTTGATTCAACTGATATTATTATTATTATTATTATTATTATTATTATTATTATTATATTTTTTACACGATATAAATAACATAATAATTTAAGTAGGCATTTATAAATACATTAATTACTGTAGTTTATTTAATAAAATCTATTGTATTTCATATATATATATATATATACCAATATATATTTAATTTATTTAATTCTTTTTTTTCTTTTCCAAATACATATCATGTACTGTATGGTGAAAAGATTTTCTCAAATCAAACATATATATTAGGTGAATAAATCGAAATAAAAGAATTAATAAAAAAATAAATAAATAAATGATTAAATTGAAAACCAAAAGACATTCGTGTATAACATGCGATTATATCATAATATCATTATGTATACTCTCACACGTTATATACATATACATATGTTACACGGTAACGCAGATGGCTGATCAAACATACTTGGGGGGGGGGGGGGGGGGGGGGGGAGTCATCAGTTATAAAAATAATTGACTCCAATTGTTAAATTGTGCATTTCCTAATGAAATTGGATCACTTTATTTATATGTACGTATAGATATGTATATGTATATATAGGTATGCGCGTGTACCTATATATATATATATATATATATATATATCTCTATAATATATACATAGGTAAATATAGCAAAGAACGCGAGCGGGATATGGATGAGAATTTTTTATTGGTTTTTTATCTTTCTTTCTTTCTTTTCAAAATACATAATGCAGGTACTATGTACGGATTTTTTCGAAATGTTATTGAGAAAAATTACGCTATTCGATTTCAATGCGTTTCATTCATCCATTTATTCCAAACAAATCGAGGTCACGACTGCGAGAGAAAACAAAAACAAATTAAAGAAACAATTTTTTTTTTCGTGTTTTCTCTGTTCTTTCGATATCTTTTGTTTTCTTCTTTGTTTTTGTTTGAGAGCAAAAGATAATCGAGTCTCAAATTTATTGTGAAATTGTGAATTTTTCCTCACGAAAATTAAGGCTGTTCTTTTTTCTCCTCTTTCTATATGCATGTATAGAAAAAAAAGTATACGGATGTGCATCGTTTCTATGTACGTATGTGTATAATATATAATATGTAGTAAATATGTATAAAATATGGTTTATACAGAAATTTTTTATATACATCAGATAGGCGACGACGCGGTTCAATAAATATTCGATAACATTTATAATAAATGAACATTACGAGGAAATTATACGAAGAAATTGTAATCGTCAACGTAATCGTATTCGTCTTCGATGTAGCTCCGCAATTATACATAAATATATAATAAAATATGTGGCACATAACGGTACATAATTGTGTGTCGTGGGGGCATGAGAGACGTATCCCACAAACAGTGAACGTCGACGAAACGAAAGAACGAAAAAAAACGAAAATCGATCGATTTTCTTCTTCTTCTGTTTTTTTTTTTTTTGCCTTTCAAAATTTGTCGCTTTACATGTACAATTCACGTGCACACATGGCATGTACTTGTGCGTGTGAGGAAAAAAATCCCACGTGCTGCAAAATGGCTTCTATACTATGCATGTGCATGTGTATGTGTATATGGGGCATTCCATGTCAACTCGACCAATGAATTTCCCTCACCATTTTTGATTCGCTTCGCGATTTTTTCTACAATTCTTCGATTTCAAAAAAGTACTCGTGAATTTCTTCAGAGTTTTTCCTCTAACCGTTAACTTTTTATGATCAATCAAACCCATCTCAAAATTGGATTTTTTTTTAAACTTCAAATATCTTACTTTTCATTCCGATTATTTTGACAACCGTCCCATGATGGGCCGATTTTTTTTCTCCATTTCTTTCAACCCCCTCAACATTTTGAATAAACAAAACACAGTGTATCAACGTTACGAAAATTCTAACAAAGTTACCAAAAATTCTGTGATCAATTCTGAATGTTTTTACGCAATACCCATGATGGTCATGACCCTCAACCGCCTTCATTATGCGTCAAAAGAATTGACCACAGAATTTTTGGTAACTTTTTGAGAATTTTTCGTAATCTATTTCTAGAATTTTCGTAACGTTGATACACTGTGTTTTGTTTGTTGAAAATGTTTAGGGGGTTGAAAGAAATGGAAAAAAAAATCGGCCCATCATGGGACGGGTGTCAAAATCATCGGAATGAAAAGTAAGATTTTTGAGATTGTTTGAGATTTGAAGAAAAATCCAATTTTAAGATGGGTTTGATTAATCGTGAAAAATTAACGGTTGAAGAAAAAAATCTGACAAAATTTACGAGTGCTTCTTTGAGATCGGAGAATTGTATGAAAAATCGCGAAACGAATCAAAAATGATGCGGCAAAATCATTGGTCGAGTTGACATGGAATGCCCCATATATAGATAAGACGTCGCGAGAGAGATGTACATACGTGTATGTATATAATGTGCTGTACCGTGGGTATGTAATTTTAGTACATGTACATGTTCACGTATATCAATTGACCTTTGCCCCGCCTATCCGCGCGATATGACAAACAAGGAGGAGATCAAGCTCGAAGAACTTCTTGAATTTCTTCAGCTCTCAGCGTCCGATCCCGGCCGTCTGCACTTCCCGTCAAACGTTCGACCGACAAACATGAAGAATTTTAATTCCATCAACGTTTTAATAGCGTTTTTCGCTATCGCCGCTTCGTCGGCATTGGCAGAAATCGTTAGTTGGCAAGCATGTCCTAGTGCATGTAAGTAATAATAACAATAATAATAACATTTATAACAATATCAAAAATAATAATGGTATGCTGATTAAATTTCAATTTTCAATTAGCCGAGAAAAACATCTCTCGTATGTGGATGAAGAGAGAGAAAATTTTTTTTTTTTTTTTCAAATTCTACGATTACTGGTCAACCAACATTTTGAAGTCCAATTTTTTGAATTCGTTTTCTTACAAATATATCGCACATCATGCGGATTTAATAAATTTGTTTTGTTAATATTTTTGATGAAATAAATTTGAATTGATATAAAAAAAAACACCTCAATAAATAAATAAACAAAATGGATACGGATAACCATGAAGGTTTGAATAAAATTTTCAAAATTTGAAAAGACGAGAAAAACGAAGAAAAAAAAAGAAAAATTCCCATTAAAAATAAAATTATCATAATAATTGAATTAACTATTCGAGTGATCGCATTGATGAATGATATTTTTCAACCTTTTGAACTTTTCAAGATTGTAATAAATTAGAAAAATATTATAAATCTGGTGTACGCATATACTATGTTTGATAAATTTGTGACGATAAATACGTATACATGATGGGATTTATATAATTTCGAGGAAAAAGCTAATTAGTAGATATAATATAGTAAGCATATAGTATATTATGGTTCGTAAAGGTTATTGGATTATTTTATTTTCATTCATTTGTTCATTCATTGTTTTTGTTCCTTTTCTTTTTTTACTTTCTCGTTAAAAAATCATCTCCATATTTCATATATTAAATATTCGCACGAACTAATAATACCTGATAAATAAATGATAATGATTGATAATTAATTTTTGCAGCTTCCGCACAACCCAACTGTACGGTACACGAGGTTCGGGTTCATCCATGCAGAGAAGCTGCTCAACACAAACCGTGCAGAATCAAAAGAGGAAGAAACGCGGGCATCAGCTTCGACTACACACCGAGTAATTAGTGGTTCTTCTTTTTTCTCATTTTCCTTCTTCTTCTTCTTCTTTTGTTATTGTCATTTTTAAAATATCGATTGTTCTTTTTGTTCAATATTTATTTATTAATTTTTCTTCTTTCTTTTCATTTGTTTCTGTTTCCACAAAAAGTAAAGAGAAAAAAAACAAAAACAAACAAACAATCCATACAAATTAATCCGTATACTTTGATGGTTATAAAAAAAATATCGATCGTTTACACCGCAAGGTTTCTTTTTTCTATTTGACTTTTCTTTTTCTTTTTTTTTCGCCCCATCTTATTCTTCTTCCATACTTGTCGTGAAAGAATTATATTTCGCTTGATCGGCGAGATTCGGGTTAAATATATTATGTATGTTATGTATAATATGTACTTCTTTTTTTTTTTTCTTCTCTTTTTGGGGTAATAAACTTTCATAAAATACGTATAGACGCAGAGCGGCATTTTTTTCCGCAGACTTTGCACGCTTGTTTTTTTTTTTTTGTTTGTTGCATTATTTTTCTTTTGTTTCCGTTCTTTTTCTTTTTTCGTTTTTTTTTTTTTTTCTTTTGAGACGATCGAAACGTGTGGTAATTACGTAAGATTGAAATAACGTGATTGGTCACGTATTCCGATGTGAAGAGAAGAAAAAAAATTAATGGCAGAACAGGAACTGCATCATCTCGAGCGGATTATTTGAGAATAATTCGGGTTTCCTTTTATTTTCATTTTTTTTTTTCATCTTTGGTTTTCTCCACCCCCGCAGATTTCAGTTCCGATCAACTGCAGAACCGCGCCTATTGGGCGAGAGAGGAAGGCGACCTTCCGTTTGTCGGAATGAATACGGACGCCTGTAATTCCACCGTATGTCCGAGTGTAGCCGGACAAAGACAAACTTTCGATTACCAGCTGTCGATTTCGACGAATTTTCCGGCGGTAAATATTAAGATTTTTTTTTTTCTGATTACAAACAAAAAATTAACCATAATTCGTAATTTCGATACGTACGTAACGATCGAAAATCGACGTCGCGTAATTGAAATTGGAGAAAAAAAGAAAGAAACGAGAAAATGAATTTTTTTTTTTTTTCCAATTTATGTCTATTTTTTTTCAGAGAACGTACGACGTGAAGTGGAAACTGTGGAATCAGGAACAACAGGAATGTTGTTTCATCTTCCAGATTAGACTTTACAAATAAAAATTGAAAAACAGAACCAAATTAAATGAAATTGAAAAAAAACAAAAACAAAACAATTCACACTTGTAACACGTGTTCAATGGAAGGTTGTCGTTGTCATTATAATTCAATTAAACAAATCTCATGGAAGAACGATGTAAAAAATATAAAAAGCAAAAAAAATAATACTCATCGATCGACATTATTTCCGCAGATTGATTAAATCTAATTGAAATTTCGTCTCGGAATTATTTGAGCAAAAAAAAAAAATAGAAAGAAAGAGAAAATATATTTTTCCGCTGCGGACAGGATTCGAAACTGTGCGGGCAATGCCCATTGGATTTCGAGTCCAACTCCTTAACCACTCGGACACCGCAGCTCTGTTTTACCGATATGAAAAAATACGAAGTTCCTTTTTTTTTGTTTCTTTCTTCATTTATTTATTTATTTTTTGTAAAAAATCATTGTTCCGATAGGTAGGCGTACTTCGAAGATTCTTTAGTAACCGGCAGGGATTTTATGTCTATAGATGTATACTATAGTGATTCTTAAAATGTTGATTATAAAAATTTTAGACCAATTTCTCAAACGGTTCCAGTTTCGGAAAAAAAATTCACCTGAAGTTTGAGATCTTAATTCCAACGGGAACACGTGCCGCGTAATTTCTTTTTTTGACTTTTTTATTTGCCTGATTTTAATAACATTCAATAAATGTCATAAATAAATTAAATTTCTTTTTAAATTAGTTTTCTCTGCTTTTTCATTTGTTTCAAGGAATGAAAAGTAATGTATGTAAAAGCTTCCGGTTTTGTGTATTTTGATGTCGAGAAAAAATATTAATTTTTTAATTTTTTTATTACAACTAATTATCAGTAAAATCCATTAATTGATAAATGGAATCAACAATCATTTTGGAATGTTTCTTTCTAATTTGCATTAGGAAATGTTGTTTCTATATTCACTAAGAAATTGGTGAATATACTGTTTTTGATTTTCATTGTAAGTTAATATTATTATATTGCTCCATTAAACAAACGGCTCTCTCAGCTGTATCGTTTACAATTTTGAATTTCTCCACAATATCCAAACCTTTTTGGAACTCTTGATTTTCCGACCACATAGACGGATCGATACTTAAAAATTCTTGATTTATTTGAAATCTTTTGAAAAATCAATCGATTTTGGAATGATAAAATCACTAATTTCTTTTTCATGTAATCTTGGGATGTCAACTTTTTTGAATTCAATTTTTTTAGCACAAGTTTCAATTTCATCGTCGCCTCTGATAACATCTAATTCTAATTCTGATATCATTTTACGTTTGGTACCAAGAGGCAAATCTTCGTCAGAAAATGACATCGCTGCACATTCTGGACTGAGATACCACAAATTCTTTATAAATTTGTCCACGGCGACAGAAGAAATATCAACATCGATTGATTTGTATTCATCGAGTTTTTTTGAAAACAACAAATCAAGGTTAGGAGCTTTCATTGCAAGTGGACAGGTAAAACATGATTGAATGTGGATTAAAACAATAAAAACACAAATTTGAGCAATCGATCGACGTACTCCTAGACTCAATTCAATACTGTCACAAAATAAGTACATTTTTAAACAGTAAATGGCTTTCGCCTTCCATCGATTGTGGTGGTACACCCCTGGTACTCGAAATTTTATAGCACTAGATGGAATAACACCGATAAATATCTGCGTTAACTCTAATAGTTCCACGTAATCTCCTCGGTGTTGTTTATTAATTGAATTAAAGGTCACAAAGTCATTTATACTTTTGACATGGCCAGTGATTATTGGTTCGACATAACTACACTCCATTCCACTTTTATACCCACTTTGATCTATTTTTCTCCAATATTCTTGAAATTTTTTAAACATGGTAACAAATGGGCCGTTTATTAACCCAGGCATTTTACATTCGAAAACGCTTCTCAACACCAGCTCAAAAATGTGATGACGACACGGAAAGAACAGTAGCTCTTTTTGCAATAACTGTTCTGACCTAACAGCTGCACCGTTTACTCCTCCTAGATTAGCAGGAGTAGCGTCACAACATATCGCTTTTATTTTTTCAGCTAATCCCCATTCGTTGAGAACCTGAAAAATTGCTTCGGCTTGAGTTAATCCTGTGCCATCTTCGATCTCGGGTAAACCTAATAGTTTCTCCATGTCACCGTTTCTAATAAAAATCGGTAATTGATCTGATTTTTGGTGTTCCTGTAGATTATGTAAAATTTTACCATCCCAATGTAGAACCGTAGAATCTAATTGTTTATCATCAAAGATTTTTTTACTATTTAAAGCTTCCGATTCCCGCAACACTTGTCTACTTCGACGAATAAAAGATCTATTAATTATTGGCGAACTTATGTCGCAACTAAGACATTGAGCTACTGCGGTAATTATGTCTACAGCATCCCCGTCACTTATTTGGCACTTATCTAAAACAGCAGCCAATGTTTCATCTATTATGTTTACATTTCCACGACTTTTCTTTCGTTCCGATAGTCCAGCTTTGCTCGGATTTCTATAAAATTCATTCCGGCTACCGAAAGAACTGTAGGAACAGCTATCTACACTTTTTTGACTCAAAACTTGTAGGAAAGATTCACCAGAAGACGATAATAATTCAACGTTTTTATCTATAACAAACATGAATATTCTAATTATTGCGTTAAGAAATATTAACTAAATAACATCTAAAACATTCATTTTAACCTACCGAATATGTTTGTATCATTATTACGTCTTCTCATTTGCCTCATAGCCGTTATTGCAATTTTTCTCGTCAGGTCATCGCTTTTCTTTTGTTCAGTCTGAATATTTGTTATAAAACCTTGCGGTGGATCTTTTCTCTGATTGATCGAGAAATCATTCGTCGGCTCATCAATATTTGGATGGCTTTTTTACTGGCAATGTCAAACAGCGTATTCAGTTGTGACCAAAATTTTTCTTCTTTTCCTCTATTTGAAAATCGATGAAAATTTTTCTGTACTCTTTTCCATGTTTCGTGTAAACTTCTTAATTTTTCAATGCTTCTATGTTCCGTTTGCGTTCGTATACCAGTACCAATCATCAGTCAACGTACCAGCTTTCTTCCAGAGTGAAATAACCTCTCTTACAATTAGTATGGTACTATCGCGTAACGTCTTTTTTAATTGACGCGTATGAAACAATAATACTCTGAATACTTGACCCTGAGTGGGTAATGTATTCTCAGGTAAAAAACCAACTGGATCACCAACTAAATCAAGTTTTCGAGGTAAATTTGATTCCTTTGACATTGTACTTGTTGCTGCTGTACTATTTTTCAAAAGTTTTCAAATAAGAAACAAAATAGTACTGAAAGATGATACAAGCGCTGATACATGGGGCATTAAAGAACTAATTTAAATATTTCTACTTTATCTGCCGATGAAAAAAAAAAAAGTTTTTTCTTCTTTTCACAACTGTGTGAACTGTCAAAACTGCTATTTTGAATCAACTTTCGAAAAGAAAGCAGAAAATGCACAGTCTTTTGAGTAATTTTCTCAGTAGTTAAACCAAAAAAAATGTCTTTTAAATCACAAAAAAAAAAATTGTGGAGCTCAAACTTCGGGGGATTTTTCTTTTCCATAATTGGAACCGTTTAAGAAATTGTTCTAAACAATTTCAAAAATCACCATTTCTAAGGACCGCTCTAAATTGTTTACGTAATAAATTAGTTGCGCCTCACAAACGGCAACTAAAGTCCTATAGCTCGCCATTGAGGGTTGCCTAGCATGGGAAAAACATTTGAAAAAAAATCAAAATTTTATTTCGATCGCAAATAAATTAAAATAAAACAAGTTTTTCAAAGTTACAGTTTTTTTTTTTTGTTTCTTCCATTTATCTATTTATTTTTGTTTCGTATAAAACGATCCGAATTTATTTCGTGACTGTTACGAGTTGTTCTCGTCTTTTTCTATTTCATTTTTTCAAATTACAAATTTTTCTTTTGTTTCGTGTTTTTTTTGGTTTTTGTTTTTTTGTTCTCGTTTCAGCAGGTGCGGAGGTGAGGGGTCAGGATTATTGGCGAAAAAGAGCAGAAATTTTCAGTCAACGAGGACAGATTGTAGGGTATAATTATTCGAAAAGCGATAATAAATATTGCCTCCGCCGCGCATTTTAAAAAGAACCTTGTTTTAAAGTTCAGCCTGTAGAGGTGTCACAGCTCACCTGTCGCCGCCGCCGCTGCCGCCGCTGCCGCCGCCGCCGCCTCTTTCTTCCCTCTTTTCTTACCTCCGCCATAGATTCCGCGCTTCGCGGCAGACTAACTTTCGTCCGACCAGTCTCTAGTTAGAATCGTCGTTGCGCGGATCAATCGTTGCGTCGTATTGTTGAATAAAAAACAAAAAATTGTAATAAAATAAAACGAAGTAAGATAACCAAAAAACAATAATAATAATAATAATAATAACACACACACACGCGCAAACATACGTGTAGTGCGTAACGATATTCATTGGTTTTAATTCTTTTTTCTTACAATTTTTCAAGAGTCGAATTTCATTTTTCATCTTGCCGATCTTCTTTTTTTTTGTTTCTTCAGTCAGTCAGTTAGCTGGTTTAATTTTATTTACGAACATCCGATAACCATCCACCTCCAACTAATCAATTCGGACTCCGTTCGTTCCAAACGCTATCCTTTTTTATTTATTTATTTTTTTTTTTCTCTTAAACTCGGGTAGATTTTTTCTGAATTGTTTTTGTTTTTTTCTCCTCTCCAAATCTGCAGTCTCTTTCCTGTCGTCGTTAACAACTTCTTCCGTTTCTTCTTCTCCTTTCCCTATTTTGTTTTATGTCGATGGCCGTATTTTTTGTTTCAACCGTAACGAAAAATTATAGAAAAAAATGATTTAAAAACGAAGAAAAACGAAAGGAAAAAGTGCCGGACTATGAAAAAAATTTACAAATAAAACGAAACGGATAGAATTTTTTTTCTTCTCTTCGTTTCTTCATTATTTTTTGTTGTTTTTTTTTTTTTTGTTTTTTCAACTTTCCGTCATTTTTGTGCTACGTGTATATTAAAATTGTATGTTCATACACATGTACATTTAGAGATAAATATTATGTACGTATATACCTATACATATATATATATATATATATATACATATGTACACATGTATTTATATATAATGTATAGTATGTGTGCATACCTCGCAATTCCCAACCGCTTGGGCGTGCGAATTACATTACCCGTTAGTATTTTAACTGTGTATATGTATATTTATAATATATTTCAAACGAACGATCGAAGCAGAGAGAGAAAGAGAGAAAGAGAGAAAGAGAGAGAGGAAGAGAGAGAAACGAGAGAGAAAAAGAAAAATTTGATTAAAATTAAGATACACTTGAAAAACGAACCAAAAAAAGTTACAACAACGACGACGACGACCACGTAAAGAATCTGAATGAAAAACGAAAAAAAAACAATCAAATAACGAAACAAAAAAGATCCACGTATCGCATTCATAACCTATAAAACAAAATATATATTATACCTATATGTATACGTGTACGTGTATGCAAAATATAGAAAAAACAACAAAAAAAAACACCTGTGTGATAATTTTTTTTTTTTTTTTATAAAATACGTGCAGTTATGTAAAGGAAATAATATCTTCATTCATTAATTCACGGATATTGATACATATACCCATATATTTTTATGTGAGTATTATTTCAAGTAGGTAATTAACTTTATTCGTTCATTTATCTATAGATTTGTTTATTCGGTGATCGTATCGGCGAAACATAAGAGAAATCGCAAAATTTACATGTATCGAAACAAGGAATTCTTCGAATAAAAAAAAAAAAAGAAACAATAAAGAAGAAGGAACAATTCGATGAAATAAGTAAATCGGTTCGGATCGATGATTTAAAGAAAACAAAAAAAAAACAATTCGACGACGATGCTCCGAATTCTATTATTGTTATTATTATTATCATTGCTATCACTGATTTATTATTTCATAGGAAATAGAAGGAGAAAGAAAATTCGAATTAAATTAAATTGAATGAGCGCAACTAGATACGTATATAGGTATAGGTGTACCATCGCAGTGTAACACCCGGTATGCATATTAATTAATTAATTTTTGCCATACAGAAATTATATATTCTCGTTATCGAATAGATTCAACCGCGTGACTGTAATGCTTATTATTATTATTATTATTATTATTATTATTATTATTATTATTATTATTATCATTATTGTATCTGCATAAGCGGTCTAGCCAGTCGTGGAATGTTTGCAAAATTAGCAACATATATGTATGTAAATATATATATGTATATATACTGTATGTATGACATCTATATTTATATATAGGCATGTCCTTTTTAAATATTAAATAACGATCTATACCTGATGAGCGTACGTGTTTTGAGTATACGATAATATTACGACAACAACGACAATAATGATAACAATAACAATCATAATAATAATAGTAATAATTCGGAATAATTAATTACATAAGTTGAATAAACGAGAATTTGGCGAATTTGAGTAGAAGAGATAAACAAAAATGAATAAATAATCACGAATTTTTCTTCCCCCCCCCCCCGTATAATTTGTTATACGTGCACCTGCAGTATTATATATTATATAATTCATTTATATTGCGAAGTAGCTAATTACCACTTATCCGTTAATTTATTTGTTCATTTATTCGTTTATTTATTTATATGCCCTATTAATAAAACGATTGATATTTATCTCTGGTTATACCTATGTACATACATAGCTATTGGCTTTGTAGACAAAAAAAAAAAAAAAAAAAAAAAAAAAAAAAAAAAAAAAAAAAAAAAAAAAAAAAAAAGATTAGAAAACGCGGCTTATCATTCCACAACGATAATGTTAGATTATTTGTAAGTTTTTTTTCCGCCAGTTTTTTTTTTTGTTCCAATTTTCTTCCCCGTCTCGTATTATAGGTACTATATGTATAGATTGTCTGTGCACGTGAGAGAAAAAGATGGAAAAAAAAAATCTTCAACAATCGCAAGAAGAAGCGTTTTTGCTAATTTTTTCATGAATCTTCGGTTCGTTTTGATTTCAATATAATATATAATATCGATGTGTGATATGATCGAAGAAAATAGTAGGGGAAAAAAAAGAAGAAGAAAAAACACGAATTATTGCTCAAAAAATGTCACGGAGGGTTAGGTTTACATTAAAAAGATGATGAATGAGTGGGAAAATTCTTCTGTGCGTGTGAAGAAAAAGACAAAAAACGAAAAAAGAAGCAGAAAAAATAAACAAATATACAAGAAGAAATTAATAACGAGGGCAAAATATTCAGTAATTTTTTAAATTTTCTCTACGAGTTTTTTTGCGTATCGTAAATTTTTTCAAAAAACACGTGTGTGCGCGTGTGTTTGAATAGATACGCATACAGTATACATATACGTAGGTATGTAGTTGCGAAAAACGAACGCGAAATCAGTTCTTGAGTTGTTTTTTTTTCGTTTGTTTTTTTTTTCTTTGATTTCATTCTTAATACCATATATAAATATATCTGAATCAAACTTTACTACACATGCACGATCAAATATGGTATCATACTGACCAGGTCAATGCGTACAACTTTTATATATTCTCAACCGTCGGCCCGACTCAACTTACTTTCTGATTCTTTCCAACGAATAAGATATAGTCGATTTATATATTTTCTCGCGATAATATCGAGATAATATTAAATTTGCGGTATTACAGGGCGGCTGGACGGCAAAAACGGGTCAAAGTATTTGAAAACATACAGAGAAAAAAAAACAAAAAAAAAATTGAAAAAGACAAACTAGACAATTGAGAAACAGTAGATATATACATATGGGGGATTCCACGTCAACTCGGACACCATTTGACTTTTGCATCTCCGATTTTTTTGAAAATTTTGTATTTTTCAGTACTGGTCGAGACTAGCCTCTATGATTTTTAAAAAAATTTTTGGTCAAACCGTTTAGGATATATATTATAGATAATAATTTTTGAAAAATTACATTTCCTTTTTTTTAAACGCCTATAATTTTGCGAAAAATGAGCCAAATTAGACGTTTTTTTTTTCAAAATATTCGGCTTGAAACGTACTTTTGATAAAAAATCTTGAAAAAATTTTCAAAACGTTATCATTATGGGATTTTCAATCTTCAAAAATGAATCGTCATTTTTAACAAAGTATGTGCTGATAAATTTTTTTCAACATTTTTTGTAAAAAAACCACTCTCCATTCAATGAATTTCAAGCCTAGTCCGATATTGGAAAATGATGGGATCTATTTTTTTTTTCATTTTCATGTACTTTTTTTTCGTTTCGGACATTAACGTAAAAACAAGAAAAACAGAAATAAGTAGAAATTGTAAAATAAAAAAAATTTAATTGAAAAAAAAGTTAATTTAAAAAAACTACAGAAAAATTGAAAAAAAAAATTCAATTCGAAAAAAACAATAGATCCCATCATTTTCGGACTGGCTTCAAATTCCCTGAATAGGAAGTGGTTTTTTACAAAAAATTTTGAAGAAAAATCAATCAGTACATACTCTGTTAAAAATGACGATTTATTTTTGAAACTTGAAAATCTCATAATAATATCGTTTTGAAAAAATTTGCAATATTTATTATCAAAAGTACGTTTCGAGACAAAGATTTTGAAAAAAAACCCTTTAATTTGGCCCATTTTCGCAAAGTTATAGGCGTTTAAAAAAAAAAAAACGCAATTTTTCAAAAATTAATATATATAATATATATCCTAAACGGTTTGAAATTTTTTTTTTTTTTAAATCACGGAGGATAGTCTCGACCAGTACTATAAAATAACAAATTTTCAAGAAAATCGGAGATGCAAAAGTCAAATGGTGTCCGAGTTGGCGAGGAATCCCCCATACAGTATACGAGAATAATATGTGGTTGAAAAAAAAAGGAAAGAAAAAGAAAGCGAAGAAATAAAAGAAAATCAAACACAACAATTATAAATACATCGATCGCAAATTTTAACATTATCATATTTTTTTTCTATTTTTATCTAATTTTTTTGTTTATTTATTTCCAGACATATATATAGAAAATTGTTCTTTTTCTACGTTGAAAAAGAAGAAAGGAAGAAAGAAAGAAAAACAAACAAAGAAAAAAAGAGAAAAATTGTAAGAAAAAAAAATTCGGCGTGCATTATAATTCGCATAGGTTATATAATATACGACCTATATTTGATCAGAAATGAAAATCCGGGGATGTGACAATAACGTGATAATTGAAAATATTTGAGACCGTGATTATCGCGAACGATGCGCGTTAACGGTGATGAAGAAGGAGCTGCGGACAACGTTTATCAAGAAATGGGTGAGTTTTCACAATTTTTCTCTACGTACCTGCGTCTTTTCTTTTCTTTTTTTTCTTAAACAATTTCACACAACGTTCGAATCTGTCGTTACACTAACGATATGCGTACGTAGCGCATATGTGTTAATTTGTTTGAAAAATTCACGTATAGATATTGAGAAAAAGAAAAGAAAAGAAACATCAGAAAATAAAAACAACATTTCGTTTCTTCGTCTAAATAACAACAATAAAATAATTACCGGTATAGCTTTTGTCTCGCTTTTTGTTCTTATTATTATTTACCATACAATAAATATCGTGGTAATTATATAACTGTAGGTAAATACATATCACACATATATGTATATGTTTCCATGTACTTACACTATATATACATGTGACGTTATAGATTATAAGGTGCGCCCGTGGCTCATCCTGTTCTTTCATTAATTATATAACCATAATTATCTATACACACATACTATATGTATACCAAACTAGCCCGTATATCGATTGTTGCAGTTTTTTCTTTTTTTTTTCTCTCCTTTTTCTTTTTTTTTTTCTTCTCATTTCTTTTCACGCATACCCGTACCAATTGTAAGGGTCGAATTATTGAATGGAAACAAAAAACAAAACAAAACCAAAAACTTACAATTTCAATTGAAATAACAATGAAATACGAAAAAGATAAGCAATTTATTAATTAAATTAAACAAAGTAAAATACGTGACAGAAATTTTCAACGAATTCGGTGAACTGACTGTCTATATATATATATATAGAGGTATTTTTTTTTTTGTTTTTTTTCCAGTTTTTAAATTTAACGAAAAGAAATACAAAAAATTATGGTTATTCTTTTTCTGTTCCCCAACATTTTGAGGTTGCTAAAGACGCCGAGATTTGGGGGGGGGGGGGGGGGGGACACGAGAATGCGCGTTAGCTTCAATCATATTTACATGTAGCATGTATATATGTATGTAATATATATTTAAAATGTCGTAACTAATATAATATATGTAGATATGTGGAAAAAAAGAAGAGCCGTTAACTGCAGATGATGATCATATTCGTTCTCACCACGACGAAACGACCTTTACGACGAGACTCGAAGAGGTCGTCGAAGGAAAAAGAAAAAAAAACGAAATGAAATGAAATAAAATGAAATAAAATCAAATAAAAGAAAATCAATAGAATGGTGACGAAAAAAAAACAAACTATAACTCGAACTTTTCACCCCCTTCCCAATTCTTTTTACAAAACGATCATACTCTGTATAGAATTAATATTTAAATCGATAGAAAACTTCTCGAGTCATTGTTATCGATTTTTGAAAAGTTCAAAGAATTATACATCGAATCAAATTAAATGTATAACGTGTATACCTATATTATATATGTATATTTATTGTCAATCGACGCCCACATAATGTTATAATAATAATAACAATAATAATAACAACAACAATAATAATAATGATGCGTTTGCCGAGGACGCCCACAATAATCACCGTTCTATAATTATACTATAAATATATGTATTTGTATAATGTATATTTATATACATATATACACGGTTCTAATAATATATAGCGAATCAATTTTATTATTCTATAAATATATATTAGTATATAAATTAATTTTCGATAATATTTTTTATTTATAAAAATGTGCCTCGTAGATTGCGTGTTTTTTTTTCTTCTCTTTTTCTCTTTTTTACTCAATAGTATATATCAAGTTCGTCACGCGTTGAATATTTTATTACTACTATTATTATTATTATTATTATTATTATTATTACAAGCAACGCGATTCGTGAATTTATTGAAAATATAAAAATGAAAGAAAAAAAAAAATAGAATAAAAAGAAAATGGTAAAAAAAACTTCTCGCTAAGATTATCGTATTGGTAAAATTCTTGAAATTTATTTTAGGCGCTTATATGTATATATACATATTTATCTATACATATAAAGTATTTATTAATTTATTTATTTTTTTCCCCCTTCTTATGTCGTCACTTTTGAACAGATGGTTCGCCATTTTTATTCCGAACATGTGAAACAAAAAAAGGAAAAAAAGAAAGAAAATAAAATAGGATTCCAGGCACGAAGTAGTAGTACGAGGATTACGCATTATATAGAGAACTAGAATGTCTTATTACGTAATTATGTACCGGAGATACTTTCGATGTTTAAAAATTTTAAACTTTGGCCTTTGGAAAGAAAAAATTGAAAATTGAACGATTTTCGTTTCTTTGTTCTTTTTTTTTAATCTTAATGTTTGTTTTTTTTTTTTGTTTTTTTTTATCGAATTGTTAGCAGCCGATGGAATCGTATGGACACATTATATACATATATGTATAAAGACGAAATGAAAAAAATTCGGAAAAATTTCGTAACGATGAAAAGCCGGTAATAATTATCTGAACATTTTAGATACGCGATATACGTGAACGCACGTGAAATATTTACATGTATCTAGATAACGATGGTAGATAATTTATCTAGAATCTATTGATCGCGTGTTTAGAACAGAAGTAGCAGCCTACCAGCAGCAGCTGCAGTAGCGCACAGGGTTTTCATATTATGACAGTAGCGGTAGAACAGTCGTGGAGAAAAGAACGCGTGTTTTGAAAGTTTAAATAAAAATTCATCGTCCGTATACTACGCTGTTCTAATTAATTTTCCATAAATTTTCGTTGTTGTTGTTTTTTTTTTTTTCTCAAGCAAAATAATCTAGGAAAAGAAAGTGAGGTTTATAAAAGTTGTTCTCAACGGAGTTGTTGACTTATTTATTTATTTATTTATTTATTTATTTAATTTTTTTTGGTATTTCTTATTTTTTTTTCAATAACGCGCACTGAATTAAAAAAAAAAAGAAGAAAAAGTAATTTCGTTACATAAGGTGGATCGTCTGTTGTGTACCTACTTTTGCACATGTGACACGATGATGATAATGACGATGATGACGATGATTTTGTGTAGTACGAAAGTTTTATGAGATTCGAAAAGAAATTATCATGTAACGCAGTGTATATAACATATGTACGAACGAATCACATTATAGTACATGATATTTGAATTTATTGTGAAAAACGAAACGTGATTAGATAAAAAAAAAAAAAAAACAAAGAAAAAGAAAAAGAATAAGAGATAGTGGGAGAATAAAATGAGTGAGAATTTTTTGATAATAAAGATGACGAACAACAGAAAATTTATCCAGTTGAATAAATAGAAAAAGATTAAAAAAAAACTAATAAAAACATGTGGATTATAATAATGGCAAATGAATTTTACAAGTATAAAGCGTTGAATTTCAACGACTTTAATTTACCCGCCGAGCGATACTCAATGCTTTATAATCAATTGAATTGAATAATAAATTGAGGGTCATATAAAAGAGTTCAATCGCAATGTCCACTCCGGACACTATGGACACTATAGATGAAGCTGAACAAGCATGGCGTGAGTATATTTATGATTAAAATTTGGTTCAGAGGAAATTCTGAGTCTTCTTTCATAACACCGGATGAGATAAGGTGACCCTAAATTGGTAGAGAAATGTCAGGGAAAGTAGAGGCAGAAGAATCGAATTGTTGTCGTCTGATTCGAGCGTAAACATTCCCTGTCTGTTATTGTAAACGTCATAGTTCTGTCGTAGACATGAAACGGTAGGATAGAAGGTATCCGAAATCACAATGACCAATCTCAGAGGTACAATAATTATGTGTAAACATTGAGAGCGGTTTTTTAACCCTTGATTTTAAAACTGTCCACTAATTTTGGATTTCTTTATTCGCAGATGAAATGCTTGAGTGCGAGACCGGTTCATTGATCGGCAGGGTAGCTGATCTCGAAAGACAATCGCTGGCACAAAGAGACGAGATTGTTTGTCTGAGAGCAACTTTGGCAGATGCCTTACGTAGGATAGCACAATTAGAAGGGCGAGACAGACGAGAAGATGACAGAATTGAGAGAAGAGCCGATCGTAGTTTATCATCACCTATTAGGAATGGTCATGTACCGCAGAGAAGTAAGCAGAAATAATTTTAACAATAATTAATCTGGTTCGGAAGGAATAAAGGCATCGGAGGAATTATTGCCTTTGATTTCAGGTAGCCAAGTTGCCGGCTCACAGAAAGATCTTCGGCTGAGACAATCCAGCGTCACATCCTACAGGCATTCCAGTGGATCGAGTCTAGATATTAGAGATTCTACTGCCAGCCCTCGACGGCCATCTAGTTACATTCCTCCGTCACAGCTCCATCAAATGTATTCAAAAAGAAAACTATCCTGGTTTTGTTAAATAAAAGGTAGAAACTTGATAAACTTCGTCTTTCCAGGAGATCTGTCCATTATCAATCAACTGGTTCCCTCCACTCGGATAGTCCAAGCAGCAGTAGCGTCTCGCCAGTACCTTCGCCGAGTCCTAGAGCAACTCCACTGCCCGTTTCAAGGTATGTTTTTCATTTTGTAATATGCGAATGACGAATGCCATGCCTTGCTGCATCGATACTGAAAACTTACTTTTTAAAAAAAGAAAAAACATATGTGTGACTCTCTAAAGTGACCCGATGGAAGAATATATCGGTGACACGTATGACCATTTCATTTTTGAATAATAAAAAGCACGTTCTGTTTGCTCGATTATTGTGGCTAAGATAAAGGATTGTAGTGTGAACGGTAAAATATGTATTTGAAGATCACTATCGACTAAAATAATCGGGCCACCACAGAGTAGTAGTCTTCGTCGTGCAAAAAGATGGTCGTCGACAGGAGATTTCATCCATCCGCCACCATCACCAGGAGGTACGACGCAGCTCAGCAGTCCCAGGTAAATTTTGAGCGGAGTGATATTTGTTTTTGTAGATTACATTGGTGTGAAATAATTTTTTTTTTTTTTTCAAATTTTTCTTTTCATTTGTTTCTGCTTACTCCAAGTAGTAAAATATTTATTTATTAAATATATTAAACCAAAAAATACACGCTTACCTTATATATACCTCGGTATATATTAGTTGTTTTTTGCACCGCATGCTTTTTTGTCCTTTGCAATTTTCGTATTTATAGATTATCATCGTCGACCAAGTCCTTATTCAATCTCTTCAAGCCTTCTGCGTTGAGCAACGTCAAACATGGGTAATGTCTGAAATAAATGATAAATACATGTATATGTTTATATTACGCACAAAAATTTCGGCCATGATTTTCCAATTATTTTTTACGTATCATCAATGTCACCTAAAGGACGTTCTCGTTCATGATGTATGTGTGAGGAAAAAAAAAACACTATAAAAAAAAAAGAAACAAACCTATTATGTAATCTCTAGTTGTTGCCTATCGGTGAGTTGCCATAGTAAAGGTATATCATACATAGTGTACGTATATCAAACATGAGTCACCACAACAATATATTTCTGAGCACCGGCTGTGGGCAGGAAGGGAAAGTAGCTGTAGCAGTCAGTCACTAACCGTATCCTGCACAGGTCGTGTTATTTTGCAGTTCTACAGTAGAAAGTTTTTTCCTCAACGAATATAACGTATAACATCCTAACGTAGAAATAGTTCGATGAAATAGTGATAAAAAAAATTCCATCGCCAATCATTGCTGCAACTTGCAATTAGTCTCATCGCTTGTGTGTGTATATTTATACCAATTAAATTATTCTTTTTTTTTTCATCAATTCATTCTCCGGCATAAGTTTCTTAGTTTACAGTTGTTCGCGTACGTAACGCTGTAATTAATTCTCCATTCATTTTTTAGCACCAGAAGTATGCAGTACAATGAAGAGGAAGGTACGATCACCATGTATCTGCGGGGTCGACCGATACTCCTATTTCCACCAACGCCATTCATGGAGTCGTACGATTTACACAAAGTTTCAACACCTCCGCAAAGCAAATTGAAATTGGATTGGGTTTACGGATACAGAGGGAGAGATTGTAGAAGTAATTTACATCTCCTACCGACCGGTGAAATAGTTTATTTCGTAGCTGCCGTCGTTGTACTTTATAATCCTGAGGAACACAGCCAAAGGCACTACATCGGACACACCGACGATGTAAAATGGTGGGTAACGATTTCTAATCAAAAAACATAAGCAAAAACAAATGTCAGACATTATTATCACCGTTGAGATATTACGTCATTTATTTCAGCATAGCTATACACCCCAACAAGTTGTTGGTGGCCACTGGACAAGTTTCGGGAACTGACAGAAGAGATGCTCTTGTAAGTTGAAAAAAAATTTGATTCTAATTTCAAGCATATCATGGATGACGTCTTTTATGCTTTACAGCCGCACATAAGGATATGGAATTCGGTGAGTTTGACTACTAATCACATTATCGGGACTGGAGAGTTTGACGGATCAATTTGCTGTCTTTCATTTTCAAAAGCTGACGGTGGTAATTTATTATGTGCAATTGACGAGACATCGGATCACAACATATCCATTTGGGATTGGCAAAAGGGTGACCGTGGCATGAAACTCACAGAGACAAAGGTACGAATCGAACGATCCTTCAAAGATCTCCAATCATAAACATAAAGCTAATAATTCCAGTGCTCTGTGGACACGGTTGTTTGTGCCGAATGGCATCCTTTGGAGCGTAATCAAATAGTGACATGCGGTAAGGCTCACATATCGTTCTGGTCACTCGACAATGGAGGTATGCTCTACAAGAGAATGGGAGTTTTTGAGAATCGTGACAAACCTAAGTATGTTACTTGTGTGGCTTTTAATCAAAATGGAGACGTCCTCACCGGAGACAGCAATGGAAATATTATAGTTTGGGCTAGAGGTAATCATGATTAAAATTGATCAATAATTACCGATTAAAAATATGGTTACTAAGCAGAAAATTTTCGTTTTTAAGGAACGAACACCATCTCTAGGTTGGTGAGAAATTTACACGATGGATCCATTTTCTCAATGTGCGTGCTGAAGGATGGTACTGTCGTGACAGGTGGTGGAAAAGATGGAAGAATTTTGCATTTTGATGCTACTTTGAATTTAACCGGAGAAGAGGCACAGGTGAGCAAAAATATGAAAAGAAGATGATAAAATTGCAAATAAATTTCGTGTTATGAAAACTAAATAAATTGAATGGATGCCTAACTTTCAGATCGAAGGTCATTTCGGAGGTATTCGAACAGTATCGGAAGGACGTGGTACCCAACTGCTAGTAGGAACGACTCGGAACTGCATATTAGTAGGTGATTTAGAAATGGGTTTTAATCCAGCAGTTCTCGGACACACAGACGAAGTATGGGGTCTTGCGGCTCACCCAACGTTACCACAATTTGCAACAGCAGGTCACGACCGATTACTACAAATGTGGGATAGCCTCAGCCATTCCGTTGTGTGGAGCAAAGATATCGGGGTAAATTTATATCACGTATTCCTTACTTCGCAAAATTATTTTTAAAACAGTTCCGTCTTTGCATATTTCAAAGCCCAGAGCGGGCAATCTTTACATTTGCACAATCGTTGTTGCTCTGTATAAATAAGAACGATAAAATACCGCAATCAAGGTAATTATTATTTTGTAGGTTACGATTAACCGTTTTATCAATCCCAGCCATTTCCGTTTTCAGATTTAATATCAGCTATTAAAAATTAATTCTTTATTTGTTTAATTTTAGGAACAAGCACAAAGCGTTTGTTTTTCTCCAGATGGTACGGTTATGGTTGTTGGTTGTGTGTCTGGAAAATGTTTGGCAATCGACAGTGAAACAAGAGAGCTATACACTCATCATTCTGACGGTTCCGAACCCCTTCAAGTAAGTCGATCTCATTAGATAGAAATTAACCTCACAAAAATTCTTACACAAGATGTTATTTTCTCTAACGTGTCTCATTATTGCTGTTGACAGGTTGTGAGATTTTCACCCGATGGATCGTTACTCGCGATCGGTTCAAGGGACAACAGTATTTATATATACCAAGTGAACGAAGATGCCACTAAATATAGTCGCGTAGGAAGATGCATGGTGAGTTTTTGAAGTTTAAATTAAATTTTAAATCGAATGTCCAGCTTTAATTCTGTTTGCATAAATGTCGAGAGGATAATTTATAACAAAACCCGAACAAGAAGAAAAAATATATATTATTCTAATTTCAAGCAAAACAGGACTCGTGGACGTAAAGTAAAATTAATGGTACAGTAATTTGAGGGTTTCATTATTTTCTGCATTAGCTGCGACACTGAGAATTACTTAGCTAGTAATCTTAATTTGTGGAAACATTTCACTTTTTTGTAAACATTTGAACGTCTCAACTACAGGGACATTCCAGTTTTATAACTCATTTGGACTGGTCGGTCGATAGCCAGTATTTAAGAAGTAACAGCGGAGACTACGAACTGCTCTACTGTAAGTAAAAATTTTTCCACGATCCGAATGAAAAAAATAAAAAAGTTCCTCGAAAAATTCAGTTGAAAATGAAAATCAACAGGGAATCCCGGTATCTGTCGTCAAATTCCAAAATCATCCGTTCTGCGCGACGTCGATTGGTCTACGCACAGCTGCATAATAAGTTTTGAAACAATCGGTGTGTGGCCAGAGGGTGCGGATGGTACGGATATAAATAATTGCACACGTAGCGGTGATGGGAAATTACTTGCTACGGGTGATGACTTTGGCAAAGTCAAATTATTCTCATATCCAGCATGCCAACCAAAGGTAAGAATTATACAAAAGTAAAAGAACATCGTTTCGAACGGCAAATCAACGATTTCTATGATATGTATTATAATTCTTACTTTTTTTTTCTCTGTCAATTTCAGTCTCTATTTCACGTTTATGCTGGTCACTCGAGTCACGTGACTAACGTTTCGTTTCTCCAAGACGATACCAGACTTGTTTCAACGGGTGGTAACGACACTAGTGTTTTGCAATGGGTTGTGAATTAATTGTAATAATAATTATTATTATTGCATTATTTGGTTATCATTAATATAGAGTATGATTTCACGAAACAGAGGTCATTCCGAATAATGTATTACACATAAATTTTCTTTATTCTCTCTCTTTTCTTTGCTTCTTTCTTTATCTTTTTTTTTTTCTTTTGTATATTGATCGATTGAACATGAAATTAAGTTTAACCTTATCCGCCCAGCAGGAAGTTCATGATAAGGAAATTTTAAATTATATACATATTTACAGTTGTACTCTCAATTAGTTTTATAGATTGAATTATAAAAATATAATTAAACATACTATAGGGTATGTGAAAGTATAAAAGCCAATTCTTAGATATCGGACAGTTTAAATTCTTTTATAATGATAAGCGCGTAATTTGTTGTTCGATGTATCGAACAAGAAAACAAGAAAACTAAAAAAAAAATACAATTGAAATTAACGCAAAAAAATTATCACTGCGATATCGAATCGAGAAAAATATAAAAATCAATTAAAAGCCGTCCTTAGAAAATAAAATACATAAAATAAAAAAAATAAATTACCTAATAGTAAAAAACAACCAAACAAAAGAAAAATGTTTCTACCGTCATAATAAGAGTCAGACTGACCGTAAACTTTAGTTTCTAAAATACACGATACATACTATAGATATCAAAAATCTATCATACATAATAGAAAGATCGATATGTATACATATACATTGTGAAATATATTTATATACGTATACTTCAATTTCATTGCTTCTTTGTTTTGTTTTTTTATATCGATCACAAATATTTTGGTTTTCTTTAAAAAGACATCGCTTACCTGACGATTGGACTAACTTCATATTTTTCTTTTTATAAAACCCCGGATTTCGTTTTAATGGATAATATTGTAATAATAAGCGGTATAATAATGAAAATAATATTGCAGAGTGAGAACTACAAATTGATAGTGAAAGAAAAAAAAAAATTGTGAAATTGAAACGAAAAAAATCAGTAACTAAATTATGTGCACTTCGACCGATGAAAGTTCATGTTGCAAAGAGGCCTTAAAAATAAATAAAAAAGTTAATGTGTTGTAAATACATACGTAAAAATACGAGAAGAAAAATAAATTAAAATCGGATGTAAGGAGAATGCTATGAAATCTTGTATTATTCTATTTTTATTTTTAATTTTTTTTCTTCAAACTTTTCTTCCTCTATTGTTTTTGGTATAATTAAATATCAATCTCTTATTTTTACCAAAGCTGTAAGAAATATTAAACAGGATCGTACCTTTTTATTTTCTTTAATTACATATAAATAATTACTGTACCTATTATGAAAATATATATATTAATAAATGGTATTCATATAAATAATAGAAAATCAGATGATTATTATTGATTTGTGAATTCTTGATTAAATTTCTAAATTAATGGAAACAATTATGGGTGCGTAGGGATGTAAGCGTATCCTCTTTTTCTCATAGCGATTTCTTGGTCACGCATTTCTTGTATGAATAATAATTTTAAACGAAATTTTCGCACTCGAATTAACTCGTTATGACCGTTTTTGAGTTCGTCTCTGATCCACATTTTTTCAGCTCTTAGGTTAGTGTGAATTTTCGGATCGTAGGAAGTTCGTAGATTCGGATCAATCGAATTTACGAATCTTTGCCTGATCAGGATTATGTAATTGATTTTTATTTTTCGAATTTTAAATAGAAGCTTCTTTCAAAATCGTACTCACCACTCTCCCAAATTTTCTAATTCCAGTTTCGACATGACGAATATCTTTTTTATTTCGATTAGTAAAGTAGATGGTGGCGACGATGATGAAAAACAAAAGAATCAAACTTTGAATGTTCGATTCTGTGATTTAAAAAATTGCAAGGATCGATAGCAGCCGTCAGTAATCGAGAATGGCGACTCCGGAAGTCATTATTTATTCTTTTATTTTGACCTAGCTTTCAAATTTGAATGTACAAATTTTACGAATCCAATTTTTCGGCCACAAAATTCAACACGATGTTTTCGAATTATTAATCCCCAAAATTAATGTAACCAAATTCATTTCTTGAGACCAAAATTATAAAATTAAAAAAGAATAAGAATGAAAAATAACGAAGCTGCAGAGCCCTTTGACGTGAGAAATGCAACACCGGTGGAAGAATATGGAAAGAAAGACGAAGAAAATCGAGACTGGAAAGGGTGAGTAGAGGAGTAAACGAAAAAAAATGAACAAAAAAGTACTCAAAGTTTCGAACACAGAACAAATCAAAAACCCGGACCGATAACGATGTCTCGAACAACGAACGGAAAACAACAATTTTCTAGGTTAAAAAAGTGCAATTCACTCAGGAGCAGACAGCAAGTCAAAAAAGAAAAAATTCAACCCTGTCATCAAAATATTCAAATTATCTGCAGAGATAAATTATTGAAGATGAATACATTGACGTCTTATCAACGCCCAGAAAAAGTTGAGAACTTTCTTGCAAGTTGGTGATAGTTTTGAAAATAAAATTAAAATTAAAATTAATACCGTTTTCGTGCAGAAAGTTTTTTCAAAATTTTCTCTTTCAGACTGCCGGTTGATTCGTCGGGTAAAAAGTAACAAAAAAAAAAAACAAAAAACAAGAAGATATACCGTAATTTATTTATTTTTTCACATCTTCAAAAATATTTTCCAGTTAAAAATCATCGGAGAACTTTTGCTACAGCGAACGTTTGAACGAATTGTCTAGACCGACAGCTAACCATTTATCGGCGCTCTTAGAAACATGGAGAGAAAAATTACGTCCCGAAATTATAGACGGTGTTCAAAAAACTTTGGAGAAAAGTTGCGCCATGTCACCCGAGTGAGTTATCTCTTTCTTCAGTTTATTGTAAACCCAATTTTTCGTTTAAAATCCCTGATATTTTTTCACAGACAAGTGGAAGCGTATTGCAAAAATAAGGAGGGTATTTCTGATCGTTGCATGAAAAAACGGAAGGCGAGAAAAAAGTTTTTTGGAAAGGATAAAAAACGGCCCTCACCAACAACCTGCGATTACCTTACGGACCCTGGGGTCGTGACACAGGGTTACAAAATGGCGCTACGTTTCATGAGACACATTATTTCTAAGACTAAAAATTGCCGGTTAGATTGAAAAAAAATACATCATTTGACCGAGGTTATTTTATCGCAAATTGGTTGCGTCATCAATTACCGAATTACCGACCTTCCGGAGATGGGGATAGAAAATTTCAAATGATGTTAATTATGTTGGCCTGTGGAATCGCTTGCTGAGACCGATGAATATTTTTATATTTTCAAGGTCAACGCAGCGTCGGAAGAATATGAGAAATCTGGGGATGAAGAAGAAGAAGAAGGTCTGCAAGGTGAGGAACTTCAAGACGATAGCGGAGATGAACAAGACGATGAAGATGAACAAACTGAACTTGAAGCAAATAAAAATCTAGAAAAAGAAAAGGAAGAAGAAAAAGAAGATGTTGGAAGTCATGGGATCGGGAATGAAACTGTTTCTGAAGGTAAAAACGATTTTGAAAATGGCGACCAGTCGGAAACGGATCCAACTGCAATCGAACCGGAAGAAAAAGAGAAAAGAAAAGACGAAGCCGAAGAAGGAGAAATTTATCAACAAAAAGAGAATAAAGAAGAAGTTGAAATGGACGTGACCAACGAAGCGAATGAATTCGAAGAAGAATCTGACTTAGAAAACGAGTCTTAATCAGAATCTCAAAGAAATGCAGAAAACCTGATGAAAAGCGGAGAAAAAATTGAAAAAGAAGCCGAGATTAAATTATCCGAAAAGTTTGAAGGTTCTCAAAAATCGCTTCAGGTCGTAATTCGAAGATCCACTTGCCGCGATCGAAAGACTTGGAGCGGGTGACCTATTCGCATCGGAAATGACTTTTGTAACATTCGGTAAAATATTGGAAATAGTTTTAAAATTTCTGAACAACAAATTCGAAGAGGCTGAAACAACGGAAATTCGTAGAAATTTTCAAAATTCGGTTCTAAAAAAACTGATCGATTTGATAAGAGCCGAGAATCCGGAAGCCCTCGACTCAAACATGAAGGTGCGTATGAAACAAGAAGAGAAAAAAAACAAAAGAAATGTTAATAAAATCCATATTTTCAAAATTCATCAAATATTTAGGCTATCCTTGAGGTTCTGTGAAAAAATTAACGTAAATAGAGAAAATTACACCAGAAATTGAATCGTTCGAAATAAGAAACTGGAGTCAATGGTTAGAATCTGTTATAGACAATGCTACAAAATGGGGTAAATGGATTCACGAGAAGATCACCGAAGCGGAAGAGAAAGCCAAATCCAAGGTAATTAATAACAAAAAGTGTTTGAAAAAATAACCCGAAAAAGAAAAGTAAAAAAAAACAAGAAAGAAACATAATTCCAAACGCTAGGGTAATTCCCCTGGATAAATGACGTCATCACCGTTCGTACACGCGCATTTCAACGCGTACGAAGAGATAATAATAATAATAACAATAATAATAATAATAATAAATTAATTTTAAATTTCGGTATATTCCACTGCAGCGTATAAGTATACGTATAATGCAGTATAACCATAAAATCACCTTTCACTTTCCACAAAACTCTCCTTTAAAATCATATATTATATTCCGTGTAGCGACTACGGATATAATAATATACACATATAATATATCGTGATCAGCAGCTAACTTCAATTTGTTGGAAAAAAAAGAAGAAAAAAAAATAGCTCCAAGCTAATAAACATACTTATATGCATGAGTAGTTACATACGTAAATTATACATAGGAGATGAAAACAAAGGTAAAATCAAATAATACCTTCGAGCAAGATGTGATATATTGGCCCCATGGGCGCGTGACCTCCAATAAAAGTAATTCCCAAGGTCATAGCGTACGGGTATAACTATAGTGATTTATAGATAGTGGCCAGAAAACAGAACATCGCGTACCTACTTCCGCATTGTTTGAATCGAATTCGTTGGGGATACAGTATAGTGTGCGGTACACGTGACGGACGATTGTTTTTTTCTTTCGTTCTTTTTTTACGTTTGAATTTCAAGACATGATAATTAATCAAATGAATTAATCCTCACGATTTTGCATGCTATCTAGGCGGTTACTCGTGGCGATTGGCGAGATTGGACGAGTTCCGTGAACAGCGAGGCACTGGAATGGCGAATGTTTAATTTGGATACAAAGCGCCTTATGCATCACGCGGACTTGAACCTGACTCATAAGAAAGTTGTACATAATCATCGTCACAACGATCTCGGTATACCGAAGGGAATAAAAAACGAAATCGCCGCCCCGGTATCGTCGGGTTCTGCTGCACTGACGGAAAAATACGAAACCGAAATGAAATCGCACGATTTTTAACCGCGATACAAATTCTCAACCGATTTATATACGGACGATGAAAAAAATTTAGCGAAACAATAAAAAACAAAAACAGAACGTCGAAAATAGAAACTCAAAAAACTGAAAGAAAAATAGAAATTAGAAAAAAAAAAAAAGAAGAAAAGATGTGTACGCGCGTGAAGTTTATTTGCGAATGCAATCGGATTATGAACTATACAAAACACGCACGAATATGGAGTAGAAAAAATGTGAAAGAAGGAAAGCAAAAAAAAGGAACGAACGAAATTTTTAGTTTTCTTCAAGGCGAGATGCTTACGTTTGTAATGAAAAACGAAAGAAAGGAAGAAAATCTAATTCTAAATGTTTCAGCATTTACGGTGATTAAAAATCTAAGATTCCTGTGAGCGATTACATAAATCGTAATAACATAGGTACACATATATCGAAACGAAACGGATGTTTTCGAGTTTTGACCGCGAAGAGAGAAAGAAGAAAAAAAAACAGACAAAGAGAGGGAGAGAGAGAGAAATGCGTGCACATAAAAAGAAACAAATGTTGAATTTAACGCTCGGTTATTTTAAAACTTTGTTAATATCGTTCGATTATATTCACTATATACGTATACGCACACGTGTATACATGTACAGCGTACCTCTATGCATGTTCACGTACACTCAATATCTGCGCAAGTTATTTTATCAATGTGTTCAAGTAGGCCACCACTTTCCCTGGTTGGAAGCGGCATCGTTGGGCACCAGTGAGTACCAACCAGTACCATCGAGCGATATTACATTCGTATACATTCTCATACGTGTAAAAATGAAAATAACACACGAAACGCGACGACGATCACAATAGGAAGATTATGTACGTTACGTGCACACGTCTATAATACACACCTATGTAAAGCACCACGTACAACGATATATATAATGAGCTATCAATCGCTCTGTCAAAAACGAAAAAAAACAATCAAATAAAACGAAAAATAAAAAATACCCAATACGTGTTTGTAGATACATAAGAGGAATAATAATTATCGTACACACGTGTACGATAATACCTGCCTATTGCATGTGTATACATACACACGTATGATATATGAAAGAATTTCAAGAATTTTGAACTTACATTTTGTCGATAAAATTACATTTGAACCAAAAATAAAGGAAAAGCCCGAGGGAAAAATTGAAGAAAAATGAAAGAGAAACCATGACTGGTATGAAAAAAAATAAGAAGATCGCGCGGTAACCGCATCGACATGAAGTCGCAGCGCAGCGGCTATACATACAGAAACGATCCGATGCGATCTTGTCGTCGTCTTTTAAAAGCGAAAAACTTTAACGCGCGCGACTAGCCCGCAGCGCCCAGCGCCCAGCGGCAGCGTCATCATCATCTTCTTCTCATGTAAGAGATGAGAGACGCCCTTAAAAAGTCCCGGCAGACAAGGTGAAATAGATAGAAGCTTGAAGAAAAGAGAACAAAAAAGAAATAAAGAAGAAAATAAAATAAGTGTGGTGGCTTCAAATGAGAAGGACCAGACCGACCGGTCTGTCCGTCTCCCCTCAAAGCGAGAGATGAGGGGCCCAATTTTTCCTTTTTTTTCTTTTTCTTTTTCTTTTTCTTCACGTATTATACCCACCTATATATACCATCACTACACATGCGTGTATATAGGTATATAAATATGTATATATAGGTATATTGTATTTTTTTTCTCAAGCACCGTGCGGTTCAGTCAGTCAGTCAGTCAGTCAGAGTCTTTTTTTCCTCGTTTTCTATTTTCTTGTTCTTCTTTTTTTCCAATTTTTTTTTTCTCTTTTTTTTCTTCTCTCTTTTTTTCTTCCACCCCGCGAGAGGATCATCCTTGCAGGTGTCCAAATGTGAACGCGTCTAGGGATGCCCAAAAAGAAAAAAAAAATATTTAAGTATGTGTAACAAATTTCAAGTTTGATCTTTTTTCTTTTCTTCGCTTCTGTGCACGGTAAAATCTTTACCGCGCGCAAAAGTGTTTTGCTTTTACCGTTAAACATTTACGAAATATTCGAAGAATTATGGCGAATCGTTAGGAAGAACTGCACGATTTTGTAAATACGAATATAGTCAAAAACTTACGAAAAAAGAAAGGAAAAGAAAAGAGAAGATAAAAAGAAGAAGAAAACGAACTTGGAAAAGAATTTATTCATAAATAGGTATTAATAATTTTATTCGACGTTATAGCGCGGGCTACGTCACCACTGTACGTATATGCTCATATTATACATATATGTAATAACGTAGTAATAAAAATAATGATGGTTATTAAGTAGTGTAATTCTTATGTGGGTACTCGTCGAAATTGAAATTTTCATTGTCCCTTAGTGTAGAGTAACGACAACAATAACAACAACAACAATAACAACAATAATAACAATAACAATAATTCGTCACTTCTAACCAATTTATATCAATTTATTTAGTAAGGGGGGAGGAAGGGGGGCCCGTATTTCTGTAACACGCGACCGACGTCTCCCATGTACAACACATAAAGTATATGTAGACATACGTATATGTATGTATAATATTGATGTACATATGTATTAATTATTTAATGGTCTAATTTCATATACATAGATAGATATATAGGTATATATATATATATAAATATGGGAGGTGTGTGCAGAGGCAAACTTTTATAGAATCTTTATACATTATATATATACGTATACATATACAATACATACATTAATCTACGACATGCGGGCGTCATTCAAAAAATAATACGTCGAGGATTGTGTGAAAAAAAAAAGAAAAAACGATGACGAAAATGTGACAGAAGGAAAAAAAAAGAAGCAAAAACCAGAAAAAAAATGGAAAATTGAGAAAATAAACGACAAACGGCAATCTATTGTGATTCATATATACATACATGTGTTCCTGTATACATATATGTATATGTAATTATTGATAATGTATAACTGTGCATGATATTTATATATGTATATGGGTATAATATACTTACAATACCCATACGTATATGATAATGAAAACCGGAAGGAAGTGTTGTCGCTGTCGAGAAACCGGAAGTAACTTCCGCGTAGTAGATATATATCCGCTGTGTATACATATATATATAGGTATGTATAAGTATATAACGAGTAAGTGAAGAGAAAAAAAAAAAAAAACAAAATGATTAGAACAACAGAAAAATTGTAATAAATTGTGAAAAATTTACTGTACATTGCACATACATCTATTATACATAAAATGGTATATTTCGTGTGCAATGCGTATAAAGGTATGCAGATAAATGTGTTATGTGCTATATTAGGCTGACGGTGGTAATGATGATGATGATGATGTTGATGATGATGATGATATCTAATGATGACATTTTACAGGACGTGTGAAATCTGAGAATTCATATCATATTATTAGTATTTATACAATAAAAATTACATGTAATCGGGACGATTGCGCATACATGCGGTTGTTTCAGGGAATATACACACGACATGTTAGCGAGCATATATACATATTATGTATAGGTATATATTTCCATGTAACAGCGATTACGAATAAATTAGTTCGCAACATTGAAATGATGATGATAATGATAATGATAATAATGTCAAGAAGAAATGAATGAAAAATCAAATAAAAATTGCATGGCGTGTTCTAATTTATCGCTCGATTATCGTCATCATCGTGATCATTGTCATTATCACTACTCGAAATGAAGAGGCCCTTGAGTTAAAAACAAAAGAAAGAATCAAAAAAGGAAAGGAAAAGAGAAAGAGAAAAGCGGAACGGAACGGAACGGAGAAAATTGAAGAAAGAAAAAAAGAATGGAAGAAAGATAGGAAAAAAAAGAAGAAAAAGACGGAAAAACTGAAACGGTGTGCGAACACCCTTAAAAAATCGCGTCGTTTCGTACAAAGGTGAAATCAAGATAGCCGCGCCTGCAGTCGTCGAGAGGAGCGAATCCAGTCGGGCAGCCACCACGGCAATCAAGAACGTAAATCAGTTATGTGTTTAGCCACTTAGTTATATAGCGCTCGTACGTATGTGTAATTTACGTACACGTATTGCGCACACGCATAGATTTCAAAGTATGTAAAGTTAGTACGAGTTGGTTGTACTACAGGCTATCCAACCGCGTTGTTAACATTAAAGAGTTTTGTATATTCTATCGGTGCGTCAGTTGCGACCTTCTCTGCCTCTTCTTATTTTTTTTATTTTTTTTTTATTTTCTTTTTCTTTTTCTCTTCATTTTTCTATCTTCGACGATTCTTTTTTCTTTCCTTTATTGTTGTCGTAATTGTCATTATTATTATTGTTGTTCGCTTTTGGTTTCATTCGCCTTTATCTTTTCTCTCTCTCTCTCTCTCCCTCCTCGCAATTGGTCGATGCCTTTAATGTTATATGTATGCACATATTGTATATGTATATGTGAATCGACACGCTGCTATGAAAACTTCGAATCGTAGCGTCGTGTCCAACGCGCGCGCGGCATATACCAATAATATCTCAGAGAAAGAGAGAGAGAGAGAGAAAGGAGAGAGGAGAAGAAAGAACAAAAACGTTTTTCTAATATCCGTGTTTCTTTTGATTTTTTTTTCCTTTTTTCATCCGCTACGGCATCCGGTGGCAGTTTTGCCAAAAATGAGCGAAACAAATATTTATATGTATATATATATGGGTCATTCCATGTCAATTCAACGACGTTTTGTCGGTGACCTCCTCCGATTTTTTTGATTTTTTGATATTCTTAAAATATTCATAACGTCTACAATAATTGAGATATTCTAACTTGGTTAAAGGTAATTTTTTTTATTTTTTCATGTACTTTTTCAAAAAAAAAATGTAAATTTGAAAAAAACAAAAATTTAATGTCTTTTTGGTTGTTTTAAGCACAAAAATTCGTTTTTCTCTCATTTTAAAACAAACATTTTTTCAGTATTCTAAGTAAAAACACCAAATTTTTAAGATTTTTTCGAAGGTGGGATTCCAATAACGTAATATAAAAAAAAAAAAAAATTCAATTGAAAAAATGAATGAATGAATTGAATATTTTTTTTACACTACGTTATTGAAATCCTACTTTCGAAAAAATCTTAGAAATTTTGTTTTTTTACATAGAATCTTATAAAATCTCTGTTTCAAAATCAAAGGGGTCCGATTGAAAGAAAAAAAAATTACCTGTAACGAAGTTAGAATATCTTAATTATTGTAGAAGTTATGAATATTTTAAGAATATTTCTTCGAAAACGATGACTTCGGTTCGTGTTAAGATTAAGGGCTGAAAATTTACATGGTGACTTCTTTTTGTGCCTGTAATAACATATCAAAAAATCAAAAAAATCGGAGGAGGTCACCGACAAAACGTCGTTGAATTGACATGGAATGACCCATATATATATCACATATACATATATACATAGTAATGCTTTAAACAGACATATTATGTACGCCCGGTTAGGTTGATTTTGAATCGCTTCGCGGCCAGGCGCGCGTTTAGACAACTTTTTTGCGTAGCTCGGCCGGCTACGAAAAGTTGTCCAAACGAGCTTGGCCACGAAGCGATTCAGAATCAACCTCACCGGGGGTACCTAAGTATGTAATAAATGTGGATATTAGCTATACATGCGTATTACATGAAATTGAAAAATGTTCGGATCGTGATAGAATGTCCATTGTGTCTAGTATACATATAATACATATGTACCGACATACGTACACACACGGTGTTCGAAATGAACAAACGAAAAAACAAACCCCAAAAAAAAGAAAAGCGGAATAAGAAGAAAAAAGAAAAAGAAACAAAGAAATAGGAAAGAAAATCGTCGTCGTCGTCTCGTTCCTTCGTGATATTGCTGCATCAGCGGCGCGTCACATCCAGGATGAGAAAAGAAAAACGAGAAAAAAAGACAGAAAAAGAACTGGGAAAAAAGATAAACTAAACCAAAATAAATGAATAAAAATAAAAACATACTATTTTACGTATTCAAGAGGCGAAGCTAGGCGCGCTCGAAGGTTCGTCGTAACGTACATATTATTATATACACACAAATACATATATATATATATATATATATATATATATATATATATATGTATACATAAAATATATACACATGTACCTGCATGTACATACCTACGTGACGAAGCTGTCAACTTCGCGGGAGAGAAATGAATTGGGGGGGGGGGGGGGGGAGAAAGAAGGAAAAAAAACGAGAAACGAGAAGAAAAGAAAAAACGCGCGAAAATGAAAATAATGCGGAAAAGAAAATCGACCTTTGATGATACATACGTGCGTAGTACCTACATAGGTGATGACAATTATTTCAATAAAAAAAAAATTATCGGGAGCGCACGAGATATGAGAGGATAAGACGGAGAGGGAGATGGGAAAAGAGAAAAAAACAAAAAACGAAAAAAAAGAGAGAAAGAAAAAACAAAAACCAAAAAATTAACAAGTCTAATGTACGTATATAAAGCTATGTGTACTTATTATACTGTGGGTAAGTTACACGGAAACTTGAGACACATAATATAATATAATATTATATATTATTTTCGGTAGCTGCACCGTAAGTACATGTCTATGTGTATAAACTATTCATGTATACACAGGCATGTATACATAGTTATAAGCGTATTGGTTGGTTGTATTTCTTACAATTTAGAAACGTATAATTTTTGTTCTTTTTTTCTCCTCATGAATTAACGCTTTTAAATGTAACACCTGATCACATACCTATATCAACATCAATCTCTATGTATAATACATACGCATATATGTGCGCAGTATGTATGCAAATATAGACTGCATGCACATAAATGTTACACAACGCGATATACCTACGAATATATTACATATGTGTATAGAAAAATAGAAAAAAAAAATGAAATAAACTTAAAAAAGATCAACGTTACGAGCGCCATGGAATTACAAATCGACGAAAGAGAGGCGTTCGTCTTTTGATACATTTTTACTTTTGGTTTTTTCACTTTTTCGACTGTTTTTTCGACGTAGTTCATTTTCTACGGTCGCCCCCGGTACGGGAGTTTCTCGTCGGTGGCGAAAATTTTCTTCTTTTTCTTTTTTTTTTTCGTCGTATGACGTCATCGGATGAGAAGAGTGAACTGGGGGGAGGGGGTAAGTCGTTACAAGTATAAAAGGGACCCATTTGACCTCACTCATTGTTTCTAATCCTACAATAAATTGAGCCTGGCAGCTGCTATACGCGGCAATTGATATAAATTTATACTATAAGTACAGTCTAGTGCAAAATAAGATCAAGATATAAAGATGATGTTAAAGATGATGATGATGATGATGATGATGATGATGATGGTGATATGAAAATTACGGTGGTATTATTTGCACCGATAAGATAAAAATTGAATGTATACATGTATAGAGAAATAGTTTTGTTTCCCTTTCATTTTTTTTTTTTTTTCTTCTCCTTTCGTTCTATTTGTTATACCCGGAAGAACTATAACGAGAAGCAAAGAAATAAAAGAGAACGCAACAACAGAAAAGGAACAGTTCGGTGCGATTGCAAAAAGTGTGTAGAAACGAACGTAAGAAAGAATGAATTACCTGATTTCGAGAAAGAAATTTTTTTTCAAGAAATTAGAAGTGTGAAAAAAAAAAGGAGCGTCTAAAAATCAACATAATAATCGTGTACAGGTATTAAAAAAATGTAAAAACCGACGACTCGTCTAGATATAGCTGCTAATCGTATAAGCATAAATTACATAATTGTTGACCTTTACATTTAGCCAAAATGGGGGAATTGGTAAAAAAAAAAAAAAAATAAATAGATAAAAAAATGTGTAAGAAAAAAGAAACCGGTCAACTACCTATATACATACACCGTCTTCGTTGTATCTGCGCTGCATTAATCTGGAAGAAAAAAAAAAACGAAAAAAAAACAAAGTTTCCTTTTTCTTTTTCGTTTCAATTTTTTCGACACGCACGTCACAATTATGGTACTTCGGAAATTTTTCTACACGGATAATTTTATCTGCAAAAATTATTGACGGAATTGAAATAAAATAGAATTTGATCGAAAATTTTCGGAAAATGAATCAGCTTGTTTTAAGAATCTTATAATCTGATCGCGTGATAGTCAAAAATATTATACACATATGACGTGTACCTATGTGTATATATTTACTATACACGTCATCAAAATTGTTGATTTTATTTTATTTCATTATTATTATTATTGTAATTAGTTTTCTTTTCTCAATTTTTTTTTTTTTTTTTTAATTTTTTTGTTCAGACTCATGACGCGGCCATTGTACGATGAATCAGTGATGATAGGTATACATATGTATAATAATTCGTAGAAATTTATTCGGCGTGATTTGAGAAAAAAAAAACATTTCTCACGGAATTTTTCCACACGATCGATCGGAGAATACGCGTATATGATATGTGTTATAACTACGTCATTTGTATGACGTGATCGGTTGGCCGGCTACGTCGGTTTTGAGATCGAAATCGATGAAGAATCGAATCATAACGACGTACCTGTATCGTGAAACGTGAAATCATTTCGTTTTTCCTTTTTTTACGTTTGATTTTTCATTATTTGTTTTTTCTTTTGTCTCATTTTCGTTCATTCATTTTCCTATACTCTTCTCGATATAATTTTTTCGACTTGTCGTAATTTTCAAAAAAAAATCGTACACTGAAACTTTTCAATTTTTTTCTACCTCACCAAAGACATTTTTTAGAATTTTTTTACCCGACCCAAAGAGTTCGAAAAAATGTCGTTTTTTAAATAGCCATAACTTCTTCAAAAATTGACTAATCGGAACGTTTTGTTTTTTTCCTTAATTTTTGTTTTGAAACGTATTAGTTTTCAACAAAAAATACGACAAAAAAATTTCGATGTAAAAACATATATATAATTTTTCACTTTTTTGAGAAAAATCATCGATTTTTGGGAATCCGACGCTTTTGATTTTCTTTTTTTGTTCCCTAAGAAACTTGGATTCATTCTGTGAATTTTCACGCGTCAAACGTAGTGGGTGGAATTTTCCGTCTATTTTTTGTTTTTCGATAAAAAGAAATAGGGTTTTTCGCTTTTCCTCAATCTTCAACTTTTTCTGTCGTAAAAACTTTATTTAATTATTATGTTTTAATCCGAAAAAATTATTTTCATAAAAAATAAAAGTGGTTTAAGAGTGGCCGATTTCACATGGAATTACCCATATACATGTATATATGTATATATATATTTATATGTATTTATCGGATCAACAACCTAATCAAGGCTACTTAAACGGTCCATCTTTGATGAAATTTTGATATTGGTTATTTGTTTTGTTTTTTGTCCAGATCTTTGTTTTTTCTAAAAATTCTCCTCAGAAATTACCGTGAAAAATGTGAAAAACAGACAAAAAACTTTATCCCATGGAAGTATAGAGAAAGAAAACGAGAAAGAAAAAAAAAGAACCGCGTTGAAGACAAAAAAATCATTTTCGAAAAAATCGTCACCGGTATATAAATATATACCTATGTACATACATATATACGATACATACACATTGAAACATACATGTATATAATGTATAATCAAATCACAATTTTATTAACCGGTAGTCAACTTGCCCCGTTGATAGAAGAAGAATGAAAAAAAAACAAAAAAAAAACTAGACAAAAGAAAGAAAGAAGTGAAAAAAAAACCTAACAAAACCACGACGAAAAATGAAATAATAACGATCCGTCATTGTTATTCCTGCTAATTAATCTCCTCCGACGCTGTAGAGTGTGTGTAGTATATCTGCGCACATATGTTCGCACGCATATGATAATAATGATAGTAATAGTAATAGTAATAATAGTAATATCGTACACATCCAGATGTATAATAAGAATTAGTCTTCCTGCTGTTCGGTAAAAGCGCGACCCTGCGCGGTGCATGAGCAATTGATGTAATTATACATGGAAATTACGCATTAAATGGTATATAAATAAATTTCTATATATAAATACATATGTAACACGTATACATATAAATATTTTCTGCAAAACTCATGTGCGTATGGGTATGTATGTAAATATATAATGCGTTGCTGCACTTTTGCATAATTTGTACACACGTATATAACGTAGTAGACATTTGGATTCTTGTCTTTTTTTTTTTTCATTCTTTCTTTCTTTCTTTCACACACGCGTGCGTGTGTTATTATAAAACGTATGATACATCGTTGTTACGTGTATTTCGAAAGAACAAAAAACCAAGGGAGGGGAAAAAAAAACAAAAGAAGAAAAAGAAAGAAAGAAAAGAAGAACGCAAGAAAATAATTTATTGGTCAATGACTGACAGTGTTTTGTTAATTTCTTTCTTTTTTTATTATTATTTATTTTTTTTTTTACTTATTTTCACGTCTGCGGCGTGCAACATACCGTACATATTATGTGCATGTAGCATGAGATTATAATCTGTATTTCAAGAAAATTATATTGTAATATAGGAAAAATTGATGAGAACAAATAAAAAGCAGAAATGATGAGAAACAGGAAAACATTGTAAAAAAAAAAAAATTCATAAAATATTCAGGTTATATTTATTATAGACAATTAATCGGTCTGAAGTTTCATGATATACCGCGGACCGATCATCATCATCATCATCATCGTGTCCTTGATTTAAAAAATTAAAAACTCGAAACGAGAGATACAAGGAATGTTTTTGATTCTTTTTTTCTTTGTTTTTTTTTTTTCTTCCTATACAAGTTCGTAACATCAAACCTGTAGTAGCTAATGTATATAGCTCGGTATATAGGTATATAGGTATATGACATACTCGATCACCGCGCTAATTTTCGATTTTATTTTATTTATTTTATTTATTTATTATTTGATTTTTTCCCCCATCATTCATTTCATTCTATTCCTTTTGTGCGTTTTTCGTTTCGTTCCGTACTCTTTATACGCGAGAGATATGACCT
The DNA here is from genome assembly GCA_963978495.1 of Athalia circularis. Taxonomy (NCBI): domain Eukaryota; kingdom Metazoa; phylum Arthropoda; class Insecta; order Hymenoptera; family Athaliidae; genus Athalia; species Athalia circularis. The sequence goes on from OZ021701.1 coordinate 22,681,165, forward strand.
CTCTAATTTTAACCCCGCGTATATAACGACGATAACTCAGCGCGGTGTTCGATTTAATTGTTGCTGTCTTTGTCTTATTTTTTTTTAATTTCTTTTTTTCTCTCCTATCATACCTGTTTACGCATGTGAAATTGAACGTCAATCGAAATTTCACGTAACCACCCATCAATATGTGCAGATATCTGTGTGTAAGACAGAAAACTTCTTTACCGACGCAACGTTACCACCCCCTTCTTCGTACCGCCGCCATTTTTATCGCATTTCTTATTTTTGTATTTTTTTCTTTTTTCATTCTTACTGATAGTGTTGCGTTTTAGAACAAAGGAAATATGTGCGCATGTGTATATATGTATATAATAAATAAATATGTACGTGCGTATTTACACTATACATGTATGTATATTATGTGTATATAATACATATGTATATCTATGTATATTGGTATCGACGATAGCAATAAACGCGGCTTTTATTCGAGACTGGTTCAACTTTTGTTGGCTTGTGTTGTTGTTATTGTTGTTGTTGTTGTTGCGCGTATCTTACATTAGTTAGGTATATGGATATTTTAGTAAATGTATTTTACACGTATGTATTCGTATGTATACATATGTATAAATGTATTTGAAAACCCGTTCTTCGAAACGGCCGGCGATCAGGTCCCGGAGGTCGGTTTCATTCAGACCTCATCTCATTGCTGTAGTATATATATTATAGGCAACAGGAAAAGCAAGAGCAAAAGCAAGAGTTGAGGCTGAGGAAAAAGGAAAAATTCAAAGATTCATAAAATGAAAAAACGAAGAGACAAAAAGAGAAGAAAAACAAAGGAAGAAAAAAAAACAAAAAACCCGAACGTAGCGAAGAAGGCGGGCAGGGCAGCTCCGATCCTACTCGACTGTCCGATGCGTCTGCTCATTGGAAGATGAAATGAATGAGAAACACTGTTCGCGGCTACGTTCAGAGTGCAGAGAAGGACGCAACCAATGGTCCAGACTCCAGAGAGACGGATCCGACCGATGCAGCAAAAGTTAAGAAGAAAGAGAAAGAACGGCGACGGCGTCGGCAACGGGCCGGACCGGCGGCGTCTGTTTTTCTCTCTTTCTCCACCTCTACGCTGTATACCTTTTCATTTTTCCTTTCTCTCTCTCTCTTTCTCTCTCTCTTTTTTCTCTTTTATTTTAGTATACGCGTACGTAGATACTGTATGCGTTATACGTATACGCGGAGAGATGGTTGGTTAATTCCGAGAAAACGCGTACACGCTACGTACGGTACAGTCAGTTTTGAAAAGATTTCCGTTCGTATACGTCGTTACAAAAGTGCGCCAAAAGATCCGAACGAAAATAAGAAGAGAAAAAAAAAAAAAAAAAAACTTCAAAGGAAAAGAAAAAGGAAAGAACATTCGATCGACTATATGTGTATCACGTTATACACAGCGTATGTATTGTACACGCGGACTGCAGGTACGACAGCGAAAGTTTCTCTTCTCTCTTCAAGTAATCAAATTATTACTATACATATCCTTATGACGATGTATATAATCTGTATACATTGTATCGCATCTCGAGCTTCATTGAGAAAAAATGCAAATAAAACAAAAAACCAAAAAAAAAAATCAAAAATAATCTGAATTTGAATCACGGTTAACGCGGGAAAAGTATAATGTAGGTAATAATCGAAGAAATTTCGTTCAAAATCAGTCTGGGAAAAAAAATATATATATATATACTATTCGAAATTTTGAAAAAGCTCGGTGCAGAAATTTTCCAAATGTTAATTTTTTTTTTTCTTTTTCTATTCAACGACATCACGAATGTTTACCGTATATTTTAAACATTTTTTTTACGTATATAAATACCACACATCCGAGGATGTGTTATCATTTTTCTCGCGTCGTTTTTTATACCCTTTTGTTTTTTCTCCTTCGTTGTTCTTTTGTTTTGATTTGTTTTTTTTTTTCTAGTCAAGTTTTTTTCCCCCGCATCAGACTTGTCTGACTGGAGTGATATACATACGCGATATTGTATAAATGGATGTTGAACATATCATGTATATAAAAATTATATGTGCAGATCGGCTGTATACCGAACTACGTCGTTATATACAATGCATTTTATACATATGTGCATGTGTATTTTTTTTATAATAATATTTTGTAAAAAAAAACAAAAAAAACAATATCTGGATAGTACAAATAAATGAAAACACAATAATTTTTTTATATCAATTACGTCCTTCCTTACTTTTTTTTCCTTCCCATCAGATTTTTCTACGTTTGTATTTATTTATAATTTTATTTTTCAAACGCGATGAGAAAAATGAAAAAACGGTAAAAAAAAATAAGATGAGAACAACGAAAAAACGTTGGAAAATGAAAGAAGGCGTCTTTAATGTTTTAACTTGGACGTATGTAAAGGAGAGGCGAAGCGAGTTAAAGTTAAAAGCTAGCAAGTTAGCTGCTAGTAGCAGGCAGCGTGGACTTCAGTCGGGTATGGAAATGACGTCATCGTACCGGGGTATTAAATCGCATACTGATAGGCAGAATATAATATAAAATACACGTATGTATTACCTCTGACTTCTGTATATGTTATGCATATCTCTCTGTAAACAAGCGCGGACCGCAGCGGCGGTTCGTAGCTTCGGCGCGGTGGCGGCCGGGGAGGAGGGGGGGCGTAAAACCGGATATGGCCGAACTTACGCGAACGAAAGAACGAATGACCGTCGCGGTGGCTCGCGAACGCGCGCAAGATGGCGGCTGCCTACGGCCGAAGTTTACCGAAATCACGCGAACGATGTCTCGGGGTAGCTCGTTAACGCGCGCAAGATGGCGGCCGGAGCGAAGGTTACCGAACTCCCACGAACGGAGCCAACGAATGACCGTCGCGACCCGCGCAAACATGGCGGCCGCGGCGGCACCGTACGAAACGAACCGAGTGAACGGAATACCTGAGCCTGATGTCCTCCCGCGATTCGAAGTTTTCAAACTTTCGTTGCGTTCGCGCGATCGACTCGACTCTGTACCCCCTGAAGTTGGTGTTTCGGTGTTTATCGCGCGCGTTTTTCTTCATAATTTTCTCTAGATCCGCTTCGACTCTCGCTCGCAATGATGCGATAGGAGGTGGTTCAGTTCGCATCGCGTATACGTTCGGCTCCCGCAGCGATTAAAAAAATAATGATAACGAAGATTGAAAAAACAAAAAAAAAACGATGCGATGCAGCGATGGAAAAAATCATCCGGCTTGCCCCACCACCGACGCAGCCGCAACTTTTCTTCATCATCGTCATCGTCGTCATCTCCCCCTGTAGCGACGAATGAAAACTACATACATATAATACGAAAAAAAAAAAACGACGCGGCGACGCAGCTCGTATATGCCGCCACGTTTATACCTCCTCGCTACTTTGAAAATCCAAAGACGCGACGCGTCGCGCACACGAATAACAAGCTGTAAAAATAAAAGTTCAAAAACCTCCGGCAACATTTTTCAATGAAATTTAAAACAAAAAAAACAAAAAAAAACCAACAACATTAAAACGCTTTTTTAAAATCGAATAATATTATAAACCCACCTACTGAACGTCATTATTATTATCATCATCGTCGTCGTCTCGCGCGTGTCGAGAAGTAAAATAAAAAGTAGAAAACAAAAAAAAAAAAACGAAAAAGGAAGAAGGAAAAAAAGACTCGAATCGATTCGCAAAAATTAACGAATAGGTATACGTTTATACCGGTGTACAAATATACACCGTCGACACTGACATTTGATCAAATAAATATATAAATAAATATTATAGAAAAATTATTCAAAGTCAAAAAGAAGGTCGAATTTTATTTTTAATCGATATCACATACTTACGTATATACGTATATATGACAAATGTATGGTATATATACGCGTGAAAAATCGATTGAATGAAAAATAAAAAAACGAAAAAAAAAAACTTGAGAACGCTTACGAAGCAGCTAATTGCAACGTGCAACGTTGCTATACTTATAAACAACACTACCTAACGTAAGTCGCGCTAAAACCAAAATCACGAAAAGCCGGTGTACTGTGATGCGAAAACACCGCTGCAGATGCGGAAGAATAAATAATAATAACAATAACAACAACGTCACGTGAAAATTAACGAAGAGGAAGAAAGAACAAAAATTAAAACCGGAAAGGTTGTGATTTGAAAAAAAAAAGAAAGATGAAAAAAGCAGTTTTCTTTACGCGCGGGATATACATAAATACGGAAACAAAACGACAACGAATATACCTAACATACTACGCAACAAGCAAAAAAGTCCTAACCAACATTTAAAAAAAAAAATCTTGCGATCGCTGTATCTTTCTACGACATGGGTCGCGTTTTACATTTTTCCAACGGTTCGAACCCAGTATTTTTTTTTTACGTTGGTTACGACCTTTTCGCTTGTCACCCTCCACATAAAATTGCCACAATTTAAATCGAACTTCATAAATTCGTGTATTTACATACAGCTATGTAATGTAATTGAAAAAATTTTTCGATAATATCGATTTTTCGACATCTCTTTTTTAACATAACCTACAACCTAACTTGACCCAACCTATACGTGATATATCTGCTCGATAATTTTGTTCAAGTTCTATGGAAAAATCAGATGTGTATATCTTGTTTTTCTCTCTCGTGCGGCACGGGGGGGGGGTATGAATTTTTGACCTGCTAAAAACAAATACACTTCGAGAGACGACGAGAGCGACCCCGTGACGACCGGCTGGACGGGGGTCGAAAGTTATCTAGGGTAAATCTTTTTGTACCTACTTCAGAGACTTAAGACTGAGCAGATTCGGATGGGACCCCGTGCAGCGTTGCCTCAAAAAGTCCATCTTCATCTCCTCATGTTTTTCACCATAAGACGGCCCATGGAGACACATGGAGCGGGGGAGGGGAGGGGGAAACTTAAGAGGTTAAGTCGCGGGATAAGACTCACGCTGAGAAAACCGAAAAATCAGCTCTTCACTTTTTGCTTTTTTGCTTTAGTTTTTTCGTCTTTGCTTTAGTTTTTTGTTTTTGTTTCGTTTTTATTTCTTCTCGTTTCTATTCTCTGACGCGGCAAATACAACGCGACTCATAATACGTATCTTCTGTATATATATGTATATAAAAACTCTGCGAATTTCAACTCGATTTTTGAGAAAAATGAATTATAGTTTCCGTACGAATTTTGTGAGAACCGTGACCTTTTTTTTTTTGTTTTTGTGTTGTTTTTCCTCCTCCTCTTCCTCCGCACGTCAATTTTCTTCCGATTGGGAAAGAAAAAAAAACAAAACAGAAACAAAAACAAAATAAAATGAAGAAAAAACAAAATTATGATGCGGATAAAAACCGATGACGATGACGATGATTTTTGTTGAAACTGTTTTATGTACTGCAGGTTATTATAAAATAGGTATTGAACACATCTTGAGGATTGTTGCGAAAAGAGTATGTAGGTATATGTATAGGTACCCGTAGAAACAAAAGAAAAAAGACAAAAAAGAGGAAAGAATAAGAGAAAGAAAAAGATGAAGACAGAAAAAAAAAGGACCGCAGGGGCGACAGGAGTGCAGGTCTCGCATAAACTTCACATAGCCCTTCAAGGGTTTTTGACAAAGGACGCGCATCCGGGCAACCGCATCATATATACCTATATTATGTATATATCTTTCTTTCTTTCTTTTTCCTTTTTTTCTCTCTCTCTCTTCTCTTTCTAATGGATTCGTTTTTTCGGAGGGAGTGACAATTGACTTTTGAAATATTTTCCTTCTTTGTTTTTTTTTCTTTTCCTTCTCTCCATTTTCAGAATGGAAAAAAGGAGAATATCCTCACATAATAATATAATTTCAGGTTCGCATAATCGTGCAGCAGGTGCGACGTGCGCATAAAAACCGTCGGCCCTATTGATTTCGCATGAAAAAAATGATGCCGTATAATGTAAACGCGTATCATCAAACGCATCGATTGAAATGGAAAAATTTTAAAATGCAAAGTCGAAGTTTTCGAAAAAATAAATTTTACCCCGATACACGAGTATAGGTAACACGTAGATTCCCGGGTATTTTGACTTCGACAAAAATGAAGAGAAGAAAAACCGAAAGAAATTTCAGAGAACCAAAAAAAATAAATAAAACAAAACAAAATTAAACTAGGGTGGGATTCCAATTAGGTACATATGGGGGGTTCTACGCGACCCGGACACCAATTGACTTTTGCATCTCCGATTTTTTTGAAAATTTTTTTCAATTTTTTTTGTCGAACCGTTTGGGATATGTATTATAGCTATTAATTTTTGAAAAATTACGTTTCCGTTTTTTTAAACGCCTATAACTTTGCGAAAAATGAGCCAAATGAGACGTTTTTTTTTTGCAAACTCTTCGTCTTAAAACGTACTTTTGATAGAAAATATTGAAAAAATTTTCAACACGATATTATGAGATTTTCTATTTTGAAAAATGAATTGTTATTTTTAACAAAGTATGTACAGATTGATTTCTTTCAAAATTTTTTGTAAAAAACCACTCCCCATTTAACGAATTTTAAGCCTGGTCCGATAATGGGAAAATGATGAGATCCATTTTTTTTTCAATTTTAATTATTTTTTATCGATTTTTATATATTTTTTTGAGATTAAAATTTTTTTTTCGTCACTTTCTATTTATGTTTTTCTTGTTTTTTCGTTAATGTAAATGCCATAACAAAATTTTTTAATATTTTATACCACAAGTACGTTTCAAGACGAAGAGTTTGCAAAAAAAAAACGTCTCATTTGGCTCATTTTTCGCAAAGTTATAGGCGTTTGAAAAACCGGAAAACGGAATTTTTCAAAAATCAATAGCTATAATATATATCCTAAACGGGTTGACAAAAAAAAATGAAAAAAATCACGGAGGCTATTCTCGACCAGTACTGAAACATAAAAAATTTTCCAAAAAATCGGAGATGCAAAAGTCAAATGGTGTCCAGGTTCGCGTATATATATATACGGAATGACAAATAGAAAATATTAAGTTACACGAACGTTATATTATCATATTTATATTTATATACTTACACATGTATATGCGTATACAATATATATATATATACCCTGTGACTCGCGAGATAAAAAATACCTAGCCATCAGCTATATAGTGTTGTAAGCCGAGCAACTTTGCGTATATAGTATATATAAAAAATGTAAATATATGTACATACGTATGTATATATATGTATATATATAAAGATGTACATATGTAGATATGGGTATAACATTAGAGCCGGATACGATAAACTCCTTATCATTTTGGACACAGTGCAGCAGCGCAGCAGCAGCAGCAGCAGCAGCAAAAGCAGAAAAAGCAAAAGCAGAAGCAAAAGCAAAAGCAGCGGCCACACATTCATCCGGAGAGCCACTACTACGTAGTTCCAGAAACCATTTCGTCTGATGCTTCTTTTTTTTCGTCTCTTTAGTTTTTTTTTTTTTTTTCTTTTTTCTTTGGTTTTTTTGTTTTATTCCCAAGATTCGTCGTACAGTTTCTTCGGTATGGTATATAATATACTCGCGCGCGGGTCTGCTTTTCTCGTTCACATACACATGTATATTGATATGTATATATTATATATCTATATACGAGGAAGCTTCGGGTGTATTTTACCTACACATACGCCATATGTACATACACACGTGACGTACGGGGTGTTTCACGAAAATTCGAATGTCTCGTTACGTGTTCTGGTATTTTTTTTTTGTATCTTCCTTTCCTTCCATCTTTCTGTTTTTTTTTTCCGTTCTATCGTCGATTTTAAGCAAAAGAAAAAAAGAAAAGCAAACGAAAAAATCAAGCGTCTTGGTGAAGTGAGAAAAAATTCTATCGATAAATCAATGAATTATTAAACAACGATTAAATTTGAAACAAAAAAAAAAGACAAGAAAAAAAAACGGTATGCCAGAAGAATCGGATCAATTTATGAATGTATTTAATGTGTATACTTCATGGTTAGAGTTGACACGGAATGACCCATATATAGGTACATATAGATACACGTATGTATAACACATATGAATGTTGTTATCGGCGCCAGTCCGCGGATATCACATTGCCCGACGCGGGTATATATATATATATATGTATTAGGGTGGTTCAGGATTTTTTTTTTTTTTTTTTTTTTTTCTGTAAACCGGATCAGAAGTTTCATTGAAAAAAGTTGCCAGTTCATATTCCAGCTCTTTCGTAGCACTTTTCTATTTCCCATGAGATTGACGTAGGAAAAACGTGATTTGTTGCTTTGGAATTTTTTTAATAACCAATAAATCAATGTACAGATTTGACCGAGACATGTTCTTGTAGGGAATCGAACGCTCTACAAAAAAGGTCTTCTATCATTTTTCGATAAGTCTACGGGTTCGAAAGTTATTCGAGGTGAAATTTGAATTTATGGTAAATTTCATGAATTTCGTACTTTTGTGGCAAAACTACTGAGCTAAAGAATAAAAACTACGATTTATCTTGGGGACTATATTCGATTTTCGGAAATTGAGAAATTTTTAAAAGTTTTTTTTTCATAAAGAAGCCATTATCATTTAAAAGTAGAATATTTGACAACGTCTCAATTCCAACAAATTTCAATGGACCATAGCATATCAAATATATGATTTTCCAAATCCAAAAAGTCCAAGAATCATGGAATTTACCACAAATCCAACTTTGACCTCGAATAACTTTCGAGCCGGTAGACTTATCGAAAAATGATAGAACACCTTTTTTGTAGAACGTTCGATTCCCTACAAGAACATGTCTCGGTCAAATCTGTACACTAATTTGTTGCCGAGTCACCAAATTCGAAAGCAAAAAATCACATTTTTCCTTCGTCAATCTCAGAGAAAAAGAAGAGCTGAGATTTGAACCGGCATCTTTTCAAGCTCAAATGAAACTTTTGGGCCCAGTTAAAAAAAAAAGTGTTTTCTGAAACACCCTCGATATATCTACAGTATTACATACATACATATATATACAAGCGTAATCGATATGTGTATTTATTTATTTATTGTTTTTCTAATTGTCTTGTTTCATTATTTGAGAATATCTAACAGTTACGTATGCGGTACGTCCTACTGCCTCGCATAGGCCGCACGGTATAAATCATATAATTGAAGTACCTACATACCACATCCACGTCTGGTGGATTTGGTCATGCTTCGACGAGGTCCTTCGGAAATGGGTGAACAGGACAAGCCATCTATTTTATAAAAGCGTGTTTCAACGCGACTCTTATTATTATATACATACACGTTATCGAAAAGCAAAAAGCGTGAGAAACCAAAAACAAGAAACGAGCAAAAAATGTACAATGAACAAAAAAGAGAAGCACAAAATTTCGTAAACATAAATATAGAGGAAAGGATAAGAAAGAAAAGAAGAAAGAAAACAAACTGCCATTGGAAAGATTAGAAATTAAAAATGAGTAATTGTTCTCTAAACACATCTAAATATGTTTGTTCTCTTCGATTTTCAAATTGCATTTATATAACATATATATATATATATTGTAAAATTGTGCGCGTTATTCTACACATATACATGTGCATTTACCGAATACATATGTAAATATAAATATGTATATCATATCTGGATTTTTTTTATCCTCGATCAAATATACAATTTTTAATCTATGTGTCGTGATGCGCATGCAATAGGTATAGATACCGGCTATATCGGGTGTAAAAAAGCGCGGGAGTTCGTTGAATGCGTGTACATAAAAGTATAAAACACATAACATGCGTATACATCGCGTACGGTAACGAATATGAATTTTTCCAGCCTAAGAATAACGTGAGTAAAAGTTGATGATTTTCGTAACGCTGAGAAACGTCGAAACTAGCCGATACGGACTCGTATAAGAATCGTTGGCCAACGATCAGAAAACGAGAAAAAGGAAGAAAAAAAAAAAGAAAAACAGAGAGAGAAAGAAGACAAATTTGATTTTCGGTTTATCGGAACTCTAATCTGGTCTCGACGCAGGCCATCCGCGCTCTTATCGTCGCAACGCGTTATCGTGCGTAGACTTATTATTTTTCGAACTGAAATAGGTGAATAAAAATCAATTAATGGTCAGGTTACGAAGGAGGATCTGGAAAACCGCGAGCATCATCGTCACGTTTTGCTTCTTCAGCAGCACAAGCGGCCAGCCAACGCACCGTCGACGATCGACGACTACGCGATGATCAACAGGTCTTTAGACTTGGCAACGCTGTTCGGTTAAAATGTAAACAACCGCGAATGTACAATAAATCGCAAGAGTTTCAACTTCACCACGTTACGAACCGGTACAGTCCCATCAATAAATTTTTCCTTTTCGTACACGTATCTTCCATTTATTCGTTTACTGTTTTTTCTATGCTCACACGTGAGAATATCAAAACACTGTCTCCGCGACGCCGTACATTCTTCACGGCGGAGTCAAAATATTGGGAAAAAAAACAAAAAAACATTTTCTCTCGAATCTCTTCGTCTGCTTTTTTTTTTTGTTTTCGTTCTTCGGCAACCTGATTTTCGACGATTCTTCGGAAGAATCATTACGACGATTTTTCCTACTATTTTATTGCGTACAGAAAATACGAGCAATTCGAATGAAAACGAATGAAAAAACAAAAATGATTTTTGATCGTTTTTCTATTATCTTCTATTGATTCCCCATAAATTTATCGTTTTTCGTGACATATTTTTGGAAAAAATGAAAAAAAAATATAATTTCTTCCCTTTTGGACATCCCTGATCCACCGTAAGCGAGAGCTTGAGACCCGGGGGATCGGAGGAACAGGTCCTCCTCCTTAGAGTCCGTTGAAAAATGAATCTCCTTCCAAAAAAAAAAAAAAAAAAAAAAAAGAAGTGAAAGAAAAAAACGAAAAACGGGTCTTCGAAAGGGGAAGACTCCTAACTCAACACCGCACACGCAATCCCTAACCTAACCCTAACCTGTCGCTTTGGAAAAGCAAAAAAAAAACAAAAAACAAATCAAACAAAATGGAAGGAAAGAAAAAAAGAAACGAAAAAAAAAACAAAGAAAAAAAATCATGGGTAAAAGGCAAAACTAATTTCTCTATTAAATATAGAGAATGTCTGCGGGAAAGGATGATGACTGAGAAAAAACGGCACGATAAGCGTATCAAAAAATTGCAAAATTAACCAATTAACGGGAGGAAGTCGCGACGTCAGCGTCGGCGTCGGCGTCGGCGTCGGTTAAACACGTCTACTTTCTATGATAATAATTTATAAATTTCTAGCTCGATAGTTGCACACGCTATATACATAAAATATATTTATACATATGTGTGTAATGTATGGAATGGTAGTGGTGGTGGCATTAGTAGTAGTAGTAGTGGTAGTAGTAGTAGTAGTAGTAGTGGTAGTAGGTCTAGTGGTGGTGTTGGTATAGTTCCTAGACCGACAATTACTGACCTGGCTTAACCGCACGAGACGGGACGGTCAGACTTCCACACAGGTCAGGTTAGTTTTAGGGTTAGATTAGGTTATATTACATTTACTTTGGTTCGGGGGTTCGGCTTATTTGATTCGAATTGCTCCTCGGACAGAGTTCGTTTAATTTTCGTTTATCCGATGCGGATGAAAAAAAAAAACAACTACAAAAAAAATTCGAAATGAAAGAAGAGAAAAAATATAAGAACGAAAACCGAAAAAACAAAAGAGAGAAAACGAGCTCGTGGTTTTTTTTTTCAGATCAAATTTTTCAACGTCAAAAAAATACTGTATAATATATAATATATCATACACAGGTACGTACATGATATGTACATACTATATATAGAGTTTCTCACTCAATTTCTGTTATATTCTTCGGCGAAAAAATTAATTCCGTCTTTTATTTCGCGCCGTTTGATTCTGTTGATGAAATGAGAGGGGAACAAAAAGATAAATACAAGAAAGGCAGAATAAAGAAAAATTGATTCACGTTATTTGAACAATAATAATTTACCGTATTTATAATTTTTCATACCGCCCAAACACCATTTTAAGCTATATATATTATCGTATACCACCACTGTACATATGTACTACATACATAGATGGTTTATATACACATATGAGTAGTATACATGTGTACACATATGTGTATATATATATATATATATATATATATATATATATTTCTATATCACATTCACATGTTCAACTATTAATGGTGGACGAAGGACCGGCATCAGCATCAGCGTTACCAGCGTCGCGGCGGCGGCGGCGAGGCATCTTGGGAAATTTTTTTCTTTCTTCTTCTGCTCGGTCTTTTTTGTTTTCTTTTTTTCTCTCTCTCATTTTTCGTTCGTTCTTTCGTTTCGTTTCGTTTTCTTTTCTTTTTTTGTTGTTGTTTCTCTCTCCTTCTCTCCTCTCCTTTCCTCTCTCTTTCACTTTTTTCTTTTTCTCTCTCTCTCTCTCTCTCTTATTTTATTTTATTTCATTTCATTTTATTTTATCTCTCCAAGGCCAGACCCTCAATATGGCCGCTCGGCGGTCTGTTCCTGCATCAGCAGCATCACCATCTGAATATCTCCTCGTATACTTCCGAGTAGAATTTTCAGAAGCTGATTTCGACTAAATTCTTCTCGATTTAATATCTAAAATCGATCCGCCGCACTTCCGATATCTCTCGTGTTACCGGGACTGCCGATTATTGTAACGACGCAAGAGAGGCGTAATCCACAAAAAAAATAAAATAAAATAAAATAATAAAAAAATAAAACAATTCATTCGACATCCCGCCGATACTAAAAAATATAATACTATATTTATACGTATATATCGTATAATGCGGCAGGTACTTTTAGAAAAAAAAAAAATTTCTCTTTTTCTTTTTTTTCTACTTCTTTTTTGTGTGTGTTTTTTTTTCTTCTCATTCGTATAGGTTCTTTGCGTCACGGTGTACGTACATGTATACCGTACCATATACCAGAAACCATGAAGAGATGAGAGGATGAGAGAAAAAAAAACGAGGAAAAAAAAACAAAAGGACAAAAAAAAAACCAGTCGCACGGTGCATTTCACCATCACTCCATCCTCTATACATATATACATATATATATACATATATACACGTATTACATAAAAATCTGAAACGGGTGTACATAGAATTTTCGTTATTATACACAGGTGTCTCGGGCAGAAAAAAGGGATTCAAAAAAGGGTCCCGTTTCCCCTCATGGCTGCAATATAATAATTCGAAGGGGAGATTTTATATACGTACTACATACCTGTATATATATGTTGAATATCTTTCAGAGTGTTTTTTCCCTTCTTTTCTTTTTTTTTTCTTCTCTCTAACTTTTCATGTTCTTTCATAAGGCTCACCGTTTTATTTATTTGTTTATTTATTTATTTTTATTTTTTTGGTTATCCTTCTTCTTCTATCCTCGATCTTTTTTTTCTCCCCCTCGATTTTCGTTGGGTCCAGGGGATGAAAGCCGCAGGTGCTGCCACCTACGAACATCGGGGGAGCCACCCTCTTTCTTTCTTTTTTTTTCTTTCAAGTTTTTATTCTCCTTCTTCTTCTTCTTCTTCATCATCGTCGTCGTCGTCATCGTCTTCGTCTTCTTCTCAACTCTCAAAACATCTTATACTTATACATAGGATCTCGTTTACGCTAAGGGAGGGAGCGGAACGGCTTTCCCACGCACCGCCCTTGCACGACGTCCCGTCAAAAAAATACATAGAGACACGCATACTAGTATATATGTACATGCTATATACCTATGTGTAAAAACCCATAGGATTTTCAGTTTCGACCGTTGATGCAGCATCTGAAAAGGACGACGCAACCTGCACATCGGAGTTATGGGGGTGCGTCGCGGCAACAACGTCCCAGGGTGAGTTTTCACATGTGGCTTGCAGAAATGTAAGCGGGGGGGGGGGGGGGGGGGGGGGGGGACGAAAATGAAATAAATGTCCGAACGAATGAGACTCTAGAAATTTCGGTTCAAATACCCACACATGAGGCATTCCATGTCGGCTCGACCAATGATTTTCCATCACCATTTTTCATTCGCTTTGCGATTTTTCATACAATTCTCCGATCTCAAAAAAGAACTCGTGAAGTTTTTCAGATTTTTTCATCCGACCGTTAATTTTTCATGACCGATCAAACCGGATTTCAAAATTGGTTTTTTTTTTTCAAATTTCAAAAAATTCTCAAAAATCTTACTTTTCATTGCGATTATGTTCACACCCGTCCCATGATAGGACGATTTTTTTCCCCATTTTTTTTTCAACCCTTCGAACATTTTAAACAAACAAAACGCCGTGAATCGACAATATGAAAATTTGAAAAAAAATCGAAAAAAGTTACCGAAAATTCTGTCGTCGATTCTGAATCTTTTGACGCAATACTCATGATGACGCTCGACCGCCTTCATCATGCGTCAAAATCGAGGTCGAAATGGTATAATGTCATCGTGGGTGTTGCGTCAAAAGATTCAGAATTGACCACAAAATTTTGGGTAATTTTTTTTTAGAATTTTTGTAATGTTGATACACTGCGTTTTGTTTGTTCAAAATGTTCAGGGGGTTGAAAGAAATGGAAAACAAAAATCGTCCCATCATGGGACGGGTGTCAAAGTGATCGGAATGAAAAGAAAGATTTTTGTGAATTTCTTGAGATTTGAAAAAAAGCCAGATTTTGAGATGGGTTTGATTGATCATGAAAAATTAACGGCCGATTGAAAAAATCTGACAAAATTTACGAGTGCTTTTTTGAGATCGGAGAATTGTATGAAAAATCGCAAAGCGAATCAAAAATGGTGAGGGAAAATCATTGGTCGAGTTGTCATGGAATGCCCCATATATATATATATATAATACAAAATACATATTAGGGTATTTCGGAAAAAACGTTTCTTTTTTTTTTTACCTCTGGAAACAGACTCAGAAGTTTTTTTAAATGACAGCGGTTTAAAAAAAAAAAAAAATCGAAAATTTTTCAATTTCCGAGAATCGAATAGTTTCGAGATAAATCGTAATTTTTATTTTTTAGCTCAGCAGTTTTGCCACGAAAGTACGAAATTCATGAAATATACCATAAATTCAGATTTCACCTCGAATAACTTTTGAACCTGTAGACTTATCGAAAAATGATAGAAGACCTTTTTTGTAAAGCGTTCGATTCCCTGCAAGAACATGTCACGGTCAAATCTGTACATTGATTCCGAAAGCAACAAATCGCATTTTTCCTACGTCTATCTTATGGGAAATAGAAAAGTGTTACGAAAGAGCTGGGATTTCAAGTGGCATCTTTTTCAAATGAATCTTCCGAGCCCGACTCCAAAAAAAAGAAGTTTTTCCCGAAACATCCTAACACATACATGGGGTATTTTTTTGTCGTATTTTGATTTTTTTTCTCTTTCTCTCTTTTCCCTCAATATTTTCCGTGCCTCGCCGAAGGACGTAAGGGAGTAAAGGGCGAGAGAGGTCACGACGTTGAGTTATGGGGGCCACTTATACATCATGGGAATGGAAAATTTAGTTTTTCTAATTAGACGGGTCATGCGCAGGGGGTGATTTGAAAATGTGACAAAAAAAGAAAAAAAAAAAAACAAGAAATTTCCAGACCCCGCGTAATGTGGTAGTTGAAAAAAGACTATATAATATCAATCATTTCAAGTGTTCCACTTTTTTACCCCATATACTATACATATGTTCATTTATATATACTTAAAAAGTAACGTAGTATATAAGGTATACAGATATACATACGCATATATATGCAGCGATAAACAAAAAAAAAGCAAAACTCAAGCAAAAAAAAACAGGAAAAAAAAATCGTAATGCAAGAAGTGACAGAAACGAGAAAAAGTTGAAGAAAAAAAAACAAATGAAAAAAGAAATACCGACGCGGTGCTGCAGTTACGAAAAATTCCCGCTCGATTATTATACATTAATACAGACAACATATATCGTGGAGTTTAATTTTACTTGACATTAATTTATCATAGTTTTATCATAACGCCATGACTAGATATAATATCGTTCGGGATGCGTCGTATACGTGTATACGTACGCATGTATCTATGTATGGTAAAGTAGTTACGAAAATCTATTACGAAATATGCATATTAATACGTCGTTAATTCCATCACGCCATGTATATAATAAGCATCACATCTATAGAGCTGATTATCTTCTAGATTCTTTTTTTTTTTCTTCATTCAACTTTCATCTTCTAATATCCAAACGAAAATAAAAAGTCGAAAGTGATCGTTTTTTTTTCCCTTTTCTTTTTTTTTCGTCAATTTTATTTTCTCCCGTCCTCTACATTGAACGACGACGACGAACGGCGTTGAAAAAAACGAAAATCTGTATCAAAATTTTTCTCGCTTCTAAATCAGCTCCTACCTACTTCGGATTCATTGATCCGTTATAAAAGATGCAACTTTTTCGCGCTACAAATTCACCGGAAATTCGGTGTTTCTTTTTTTCATTTTTTCATTTCTCTCTCTCTCTCTCTTTTTTTCTTTATCTCGCTCAAAGTAGGAGCTGGCGAGGTCAAAAAACTTTTAAGAAATTCCCGCTATCTGTACTTTCGCTGTTTGAAAAGTCAAATCATATATGTTATGTATTTCATATATATGTATATGTACGTACACCGTATGTACATAACGTACAGGTACACATGTGTGGGTAAAGTAAATACATACAGGGTGATGATATATCCTGTATTTGGAGCGATAAAAATGAAATGGAAAAAATAGAAAATAGAAGAAAATAAATAAATAAATTTGCAAGGTTTACATACATGTATAAAAAACTTCGGAATATATATGTACAGGCATTTCAGCGGTACATATATATAGTACATACCTATGTACGTAAGAGACAGAAAGAAAAGAAAAGAAACCGAAGAAGAGAGAAAAAAAAAAATGAAAAGAACACGAGAAACGTCGAGAACTGCAAAAATATATAGGTTAGGTTGTATCTACATTTGGGAATGTATATGTAATATATTTATAAAGTATATATATATCTGTGAATAAAAAGATTCAATATACATATACATACCTATATACATGTATATACGCACATTTTACATACAATATGTACGTACAGATATTTAAAAAAAAAAATACAAGAAACGGATACTTATGTACGAATATATGCATATAATGTACATATATAAAACCTTATCGTATATGCACATACATTTTTTTCTTTATCTCTCACTTCCTCTTTTTTCTCTTTTCGTCTTTCAGTTTTTTCCATATTATACAATTTTCTTTCGGTTTGTTCTTTATTCTCTGTCTTTTGTTTTTGTTTGTTTGTTTCTTTTTTTTTGTCCTTCTCCCTACCCGCAAAGAAGATCACGTAGGCAATATTTTTTTTGTCAGAGAAAGAAAAAGAGAAAACAAAACATAAAAATTATCATCAGCTCTTGAGTACATATAGGTCGTATATACATGTATACCTATATATCGGGATATCTGAGTTTTGTATATATACATATAATGGACGTAACTATATATATGTATGTGTGTAATATTTGAAGAAAAAAATTATTTCCATTTTTACAATTTCGTTTTCTTCTGTTTAAAAATTTTGTTGAAACTTTACTTTCTCAAAAATTACATCGTCTCTCGATATACATATGTACAAAGTACATTAGGTATATGAATACATAATTAGAAAAATAAATAGATAATTAGAAAAATTATACACACGAAAATTTCATATTGTTAAATTTTTTATTCTTTTAAATACAATAATAAAAAACTAATCTTAATATTCTCTTCATTTCCCTACATACCTATAGCAATTTAGGTACACCGTATACCTATATATACATATATACATGTATATACATGTACATGTATTTAAAAATGTATAGTATTAAATACCACATAATCCTCGTATTAAAATTTATAAGCTGTTTAAAACCATATCCGGTGGTCGGAAAATTTTCATCGTACCCGCAACGTATAATAATTAAAGTAACAATAATAATAATCCGTACATATGTACAATATGTACATATGTATGTATACATAAAACACGCAGGGCGGTCAAAGTTCCGTGTATTTCTGTTATAATATCGAAATATATTTCGGTTCTCAATTATTATTACTATAAATAATTGAACGTCAACTTTTTCTGTTTGTAAAAAAGATATCGTTTATACCTACACACATAGGTTTTCTGACTAGATTCTTTAGAGAACAAAAAAATTAAGCATCCAAAATTTTCGAACAGTATTTACAGTATCGATAGTCATAAATTGGATTAAAAAAAAATGATATCATTCAGCAAAACATCCATATAATTCCAAGAGTGTATCATCCATCAGATTTTTAAACAGAATCCATTTGCGTCATAGCGGAGAAAGTGATTCAAAATGGCGGCGCCCAATTTCGGCCAATATTACGCGCTTAAAATGGCCAGAAAAATCGTCTCACGATCAGAGGTCGTACAAGGTCAAGATCCTAATTTGCTCCAACGGAAAAAATTAGACGGGATTCCGGCGGACTTTGAACCAGTGCAAATCGGAACCGTGCAAGAATTTCAAAAACTCCAAAATTCTCAACAAACTTCACTCGGAGGTACCGAGTAATATTTTTCCAAAGTTGTCGTAAAGAAAAAAATCTTTTTTATCGCCATGCACACCCGGTTAGATTGATTGTGGATTGCTTCGCGGCCAAGCGCGCGTTTGGACAACTTTTACGTATAGCTCGGCCGGCTAAGAAAAGTTGTCCAAACGACCTTATTTGAATTATCGTTACAATATGGCAAACCAACCGACAAACCAACCAGCTATAACCGAAGTACATACGGGGAATTCCACGTCATTTCGACAAACCAAAAACAGTAATCCTCTCCAATTTTTCCAGCGATTTTTCCCATGATAGCTCTTGGTTCAAAACAGTTCTGTGATTGTTTTCTAAATTTTCAGCCCAATCGTTTTTGAGTTATGAATTTTTGATAACTCAAAACAGCGCCGCGATCATTTTTTTTTTGAAAAATTTTCTAAAATACTATGGCCAACGACGGACATTTTTCGCTCATGAAAAAAAGCGGACAGATTTTGTTTTCTATTTTTCCCCGATTTATTTCTATTTTTGCCAATTTTTTTTTCTATTTTCTATTCAATCTTATTTCTGCTATCACAAACAGTCTTTCTTCTGAAACGTCAATTGTTAACTTATGGTGGGAAAAAAAAAAGTTGAAAAAAATCTGTCCACCTTTTTTTCACAGGCGAAAAATGTTCGACGTTGGCCATAGTATTTTTGCGAATTTAAAAAAAAAAAATCGATCTTGGTGCTGTTTTGAGTTTTCAAAAATTCATAACTCAAAAACGGTTGGACTAAAAATTTCGAAAAAAATCACAGAAGTGTTCTGAACCACGAGGTATCGTAAAAAAAAACGGTGGAGAAATCGAGGAGGGTCGCTGTTTTTGGTTTGTCGAAATGACGTGGAATTCCCCATATATAAGGTGCACATAATACGAACACTACGGTATAGTAAAATTCTACGCGAGTAAATTTTCTTCGTGGGTGTCACGAAAACTTCGTCGTAGTCGTTGTGTGTTTAAGATAACCCCATCTCGTTGCCGGGGCTACGTGGGAGATAAAATAGAAAAACGAGCAGTAAAAAAAAAAAAACAAATTCAACCGTTAAGATAGATACCATATTACTTATATATATGTATCATTATACACTAGAGTTCAAAAGTTTATAGTTTATGTACGGTATAATAATTTTTATATATGTTATATACGCTTATTATTATCAGCACATATAGTACCTATATAATACGTAATATATATATATATATATACATATATAACATATGTATATATGTATGTATATTTATATAGTTAATTTCTGTAAAAAGCAAAAGAAAAAAAAATAAAAACGGAAAAGACAGAAAAAAAAACCCGAATTATTATCATCAAGGTAATTAATCAATCGAATAATATTGTTATCATTATTACTATGACTATTACCATTATTATTATTATTAGTATCACTGTCTCAGTGAAATAATGTTATAAACGATGAATAATTTCTTGTATCTATATACACACATGTATATATTAGGGTGGTCGTTAAAAATTAAATTTTTTCCGACGCCCCAAAAAAACCTTCCTTTTGCTGAAAAAATACGGAAGAATTTTTCAATTTTTTTTTCTCAATCAACAATAACACGTGCCTCAAGATGAACTAAGTTCATTTTTTGATGAAATCGCAATTTTTTGTAAGTATCTCGTAAAGTATACGGATTTGAGAAAAAGTTATGAGACCAATTTTGTAAGGAATTCAATTTTCATATTTCAGAAAAAATAACGTTTGTAGGTCTTAAAATGTTGACCATATGGAGTTAATGAATCTATTATTGCGAATATCTCCATGAATATGAATTTTATGAAGAAAATGTAGAGTACCTTTTTTGTAGAAAATTGAATCCCCTACAAAATTGGCCTCACAACTTTTTCTCAAATCCGTACACTTCACGAGATACTTAGAAAAAACTGCGATTTTATCAAAAAATGAACTCAGATCGTCTTGAGGCGCGTGTGATTTTTGTTTAAAAAAAGAGAAAGAAAATTTCCCCCGTATTTTTTCATCTAATGGAAGGTTTTTTTGGGACGTTGGAAAAAATTTAATTCTTAACGACCACCCTAATATATATATATATGTATACCATCTATATGTATATATGTAGAAAGGGAAAGTTGCAGTTCGTGCTGGTGAAAGTCTTTCGCGATAATACTATATAGTGTATAAATAAATATAGGTACATACATATATGTAACATAAATACATGTATTTACGATAATAATAATTTCAAAATAAATAAATATCATCACCTAACCCATACATCTATTTATATATCATTTATACATAGTTCCGAATACACGACGATAATAACCACAAAATAATAATATTAATAATGACAATAATAATAATAATAATAACAACAACAACAACAACGACGATAATGATAATTATGTTTGGTCTTCACTTATCGTATCGCGAGCATATGTACATATATATATATTATGTAGGTGTACAACAATATTTATACGTGTATTTTAAATTATTATGATATACACATGTACGTGTTTTATGTATATGTACCTATAGTTATACATGTATAGAGCTATACGTATATACAAGAGGGCGTGAATGAAAGTCTTTAATATTTTGGGAAAAATTTATGACCGGCGCGATTTGTGAGAGTAATAAAATTAACGTGTATTGATGTATATAATTATACACGTGCATTATAATATGTATATGGAAATTTTCTATAGCCTATCGCAGTAGGATACATGTAACAAAAATTACGTTCAACATGATTTGTATTATAATTATATCATGAGAGTCCGATTTCCCGAATTTCTCTTCAATCATTTGATGTTTTTTTTTCTCTCTCTTTTTTCTTTTCTTCTTTCTTCTCTTCGTCTTTCCATAATCAATTTTTTCATCAATCTTACTACAACGTCACGCTCTAATAATAATCTACCATTATGTAGTTATATACCTAGATATATACATATGTACATGTATATAATATGTATGTACATTTGGATTTCGCGGATGTTAATTAAATATTAAAAGTTCGTTAATACGGGTAATATACATATATATACAGATACAATAAAAGGTGATACGCGGTATCATCAATATTGTTGTTATCATTATTATTATTATTATTAGCATCATTATTATTGTTATCTTATCTATGTGTTATACGTGTATAGTATACGGTATAATAGGTATATAAATTAGATATTGAGTAAGAAAATGGAAAAATCATTCCGAATATTTATATAACCTGACATGTATTGTTCTGAGAAGAAAAATAATTTTCTTTTAGTTTCGTTGCTGTTTTTGTTTTTTTTCTCTCTTTCTTTCTTCTCCAATTTATACACACCGAATATATATATGTATACACATAAGTGTATATGTATGTGTATTATTTTATTATTACCTACCTATACGTATAGATAACAATATAATAACGATAATGATAATGATAATAGAATTATATGATATTTATATACCTACCTATAACATATATATATATATATATATATATATATATATACATATATATATATGTACGTATGTATATCGATAATAAATTATATCTAAATACACGAGATAACCGCGATAAGAGAAATAGATATAACCGATAACATTAGGTTCGTAACCTCAAAAAATATGTATATACAATATATATATATATATGTATATATATATATATATATATATATATGTACATATATACAGTAATATACGTACACAATTATTATTAATATTTATATTTTTTTTACATATTTATTCATTCAATTTTTCCCCTTCTCTCATTTTCTTGACTTTTCTCGTTTTTTTGTTGTTTTTTTTTGTTGTTCGCGATAAGAAAAAATTCGATTCATAATTAATGTACTTACGAATCATCCGTAACACGTACACGTACAATTTATCGCATACCGTGCGCGTTATAATTTTTGTCAAATTATATATATGTTTAAATGAGGAGACCAAAAAACGGAAGGAAAAAAACAAAAACTTTGTCCGCGGGAAATAATGTACGATGCAATGAATATGAAAGGAATCGTCACGATTCGTTGTTGTTTCTTTGATTTTTTTTGTTTTTTCTTTCATTCGATTTCTTTCAAATTTATTTCATCGCGTTGACAAATTTCACGTGAATCGAGTACATATGTACACGTATATACATATATACCTACGGTAACCTGTGTATATACATGCGACAGTACATAGGTAGGTACGTACATACGATGTACATAGATACACGTGTATGGGTATGATAATTATTTTTGAAAAATTTAACATCTGCTGGACACTTGGATTCATTTGCCTCCGCATGTACTGCACAGTTTTTCCTTCTCCTTCTCTTTCCTCTCTCCATAGCGCAACCCGCTTTTATATCCGTTCGTTCGAAAATCCTTCTTCTTTTTCTTCTTCTTTGTTCTTTTTTTTAGTTTCGTCTTTTTGTCTTCTACCCGTTTCTGTTTCTGTTTCCTTCTTCGTTCTTATTCTCCTCCTTCTTCTTCTGTTCCTTAGTTTCTCATCCTTGGCAAAGAGAAAAAAAAAAGAAAAAGCAACAAAATGAAAAAAAGGGGGGAAAAAACGAAGAAAAGAAAGAAAAAAGAAACACGCAAACCTTTTCCCATAATCCGTGCAGATGTCAAACAGACGCGCGAAAGACACTACGCTTTATACGACCGTTCGCACTATGTAGTAGTAGTAATAGTAGTAGTAGTGGTAGTAGTAGTAGAGCGCTACGCTAATGTACGCCCGGTTAGGTTGATCGTGAATCGTTTCGCGGCCATAAGCTCGTTTGGACAAATTTTCGTAGCCGGCCGAGCTGCGCGAAAAAGTTGTCCAAACGCGCTCTTGGCCGCGAAGCGATTCACAATCAACCTCACCGAGTGTACGTATAGTGCTGTGATTAAAAGTTAGAAATTAATTTAACCCGGTACAGGTAACGAGAGAGAAACGAAAAGCCAAAACAAAAAGGGGGGGGGGGGGGGGGAATGATAAGAAACAAAAGAAAGAAAAAAAAAACGCGCGAAACGTTCTTGAGAAAGGAGACAGAGAGAAAGAAGAACGGATGAATAAATCAAATCTTAGAATTCAACTTAGAATGAAAAATGATTTTCATTTTGCGGAATATTGTACATCGCGTATAAATTAAATATATAGATATCATGTATAGTATCTATATTGAAATAATCGATTTCGAATAACACGAAGAATCGAAAGCCGGAAGAAGAAATTTCTTGAGGTCACGAGGCTTATGTACGTTATATATACACGTGTGTACTTAAAGTGTTTTTTTTTAACCGGAAGTTATATACTGCACATTATACGCACATGTACATGTGTACATATGTATAACTTCCGGATATATATAATGGAATGTCACAACCTTGCGAAATAACAGTTGAATATATAATTGGTATAAGAATTTTATCAAGGTGATTTCAGCTGTTTCTTTACATTTACATCTATCTACACTGTTATAAA
Organism: Athalia circularis; assembly: GCA_963978495.1. Lineage (NCBI taxonomy): Eukaryota > Metazoa > Arthropoda > Insecta > Hymenoptera > Athaliidae > Athalia > Athalia circularis. Next base: position 22,705,200 of record OZ021701.1, read on the forward strand.
AATGTTTCATAGGTTTTGTTTTTTTTTTGGTGTTTTTTTTTCGCAAATTAAAATTCACTCGTGTATTATACGGTGAATATTGCGACGAGCACATACGTGTATGTATACTTATGTACCCATACGTAAATAATGTACGTACATATTTAATCAGCGTAAAACGATTATTATAAATTTAAGGTTTTCACCTGTTTTTTTTTTTTTTTGTTTTTCTTTCATTTCTTCCATCTTATTCCTTATCTCTTCTCTTTCTTTTTTTTTTTTTTCTTTCCAACCATAATTCCGATTAATTAATTGCCCGATAATCATTCGAAGAAAAAAATAAAATGTGAAATCGACCACTTTTTGAACCCGACCTCTGCTTTTGATTTTGCAGAAAGTTTTCTATTTCCTTCTACCCAACTGAAAACATTTTTGAGAATTTTCATTAAATATTTTTACCCAATCCAAAATGCCATTCTTTTTTTCAAATAGCCATAACTTCTTCAAAAATTGACTAATCGGGACGGTTTTTTATTGGTTCAAAAATTTCTATCTTGGAACGTGATTTTCGACAAAAAATACAACAAAAATGCCCGATGTAAAAATCAATGTAATTTCTCAATTTTTTTGAGAAAGATTGTCGATTTTTGAAAATCCGAAACTTCTTTTGTTTTTTTTTGTTCCCTGAGAAACTTCGATTCATTCTGTGAATTTTCACGCGTCAGACGTAGTGGACCAAATTTTTCCTTCTATTTTTTGGTTCTCGATCAACCAAAAAAAAGGGTTTTTGGCTTTTCCTCAATCTTCAACTGTTTCCACCGTAAAAACTTTGTTTTTGTTAAGTTTTTAATCAGAGTAAATTGAGAAAATTATTTTCTCAACTTTAACTAAGTTGTTTTTTTCTTCTCTTTTTGGAAACAGTCTCGGAAGTTTCATTTAAAAACTGATACCGCTTGAAACCCCAGATCTTTCGTTGCACTTTTCTATTTCCCATAAGATTGACGTAGGAAAAACGTGATTTGTTGCTTTCGAATTTTGTTAATCGTCAACAAATCAATGTACAGATTTGACCGAGACATATTCTCGTAGGGAATCGATCGCTCTACAGAAAAGGTCTCTTATCATTTTTCGATAAGCCTACAAATACGAAAGTCATTCGAGGTGAAATTTGAATTTATGGTAAATTCCATGATTCTCGTACTTTTGTGGCAAAACTAATAAATAGAAATTATGATTTATCTCGAACTGGTACTTATACAGTACATACAAATAAATTCCACGTATACATATATACCACGACACATACGCACATACCCATATAATTACAAGAACTATCAACGTCATCGGCCTGACTTCTGCTCAATTAGGGGTGTCATGGTATTTCCCATGGAATATTATAGGGGCCGAGGTATAGGGGCATATAATAACAATTTCAACTATATACCATCTACACGCGGTATATCTATATACATACATATATTAGAACATACCAGTCGCATGTACCGACCTCATGGGGGTGCCTAAATTTTTTTTTTTTTTTTTCTTCATTCCCCCTTCAATTCCCGCCCTTGAATGCAAAGATTCTCATGACTCTCGATACATTCCCCCCCCCCCCCTGTTTCGCTCCGCCGCCATTTTCCGCCCCCTATTAGAATGAGGAAAAAAAGAAACACGAAAAAACGAAAACAAAAAAAAAACCATAACCTCAACGGGGTTCTGATGGGGTATGTGTATTAAATTTTAGTTACCAATATCTGCATACATACGTAAATAAATTTTTGGATTTTTGGCTTTTTTTTCTCCATCATTTTCTCGTCTTTTTCTTTTCCAAAAATTTTCCTTCCAAGCTTCCGCGATGAACAAAAATCGAAAGTACGCGGATCTGTTTATCGCTACGAATTACACGAGATTGAATGAACAAGATGGTAAATAAGTGAACAAACAGATCAATCAAACGAAAGAAAACCGAACGAAAGGATAGAGGGAGGAAAATTTTAGAAATAAACAGAGAGAGAGAGAGAGAGAGAGGGGCGCATGAATAGATTCCTATGAGCGTCAGCTATTTCATTCATTCATTCATTCATTCTCGTCCTCTCTTTCACAGTTTTCATATACGCGCCTACATGTACGCATGTGCGCCGCACTCACACACGCACACCGCACACGTCTCCGCGTACCGCACATTACATGTAACTAACGTACATTTAAACTTGGTTCGGAGTTTAAGTTGAGGTTAGAAATGAAGGTATAAACGTACTTGATATATAGTATATGCAGCGCATACCTCGTGTATCGCGTATGCTCAAGAGTTGCCAACTTCGCGCGTTTCCCGCCCGAGAAACGATCGAGAAAAAGAAGAACCAAGAGATTTCCAAAACACAGATCACAAACAAACTAACACAGCTTCGATGATATCGAGCAAAATTTTCATCAATTTGTAACGAAACAAAAAATAATAATCAATCGAATCACGAACAATTACGTTCGGTATATATGTATATTGTGTACCTATATATGTGCACGACATGAGCCCATATGTATTTCATTACTCGTTCATGATTTGTCAGTTTTCTTTTTTTTCTTCTTTTTCGTCTTTCTTTTCTTTTTCAATGACTCACTATCGCGGTGCACGTTATACATATACATAGGTGTGTATATACATATATACACCTACGTACAAAGTGTATGTATCAAATAATCACGTACACATGTAATCGCGGTATGATAATACTATTCTTGAAATAATTCATCATTACAAACCGTATTGTGTGTCACGAGAATAACTACCTATTTTTCTTCGATACTCGTTGTTCATTTGTTTTTTTTTTTTTCTATCATATTTCCAATTTCAATTACACCCATACGTTATATCTGGTCGGAATTATTTTCATCGTTATCACAAATTAAATGATGACAGTTACGTATATTTACACATACGTATCATATGTGTTGTACATTCGGCGAAAATTCGTTTCGCCCTTTTTTCTAAAAAAAACAACAACAACAATAACAATAATAATAATGATGATGATGGTAATAATAATAATGATAATCGGCTATCTCATCCTCTCGATACTTGCGTACACCACTATCTCTCCGTGAACGAGGAGGACTTTAGTCTTTTTACTTGGAAAGCAGAGTGAAAAAAAGAAAAAAAAAAAAAAAGAAGAAGAAATATCAAGAAAAAACGAGTAAGTATATATCTATACATAGTATATACGTATATGCATACACGTGTGTGTGTGTATACGTATCGTTGTCGGGGCAAAGAAGTGGGAGATGGATGGAAACTGACGTCATATTATTTTATCATCATCGCGCGCGTTTACAGAAGAAAACAAGAAGGAGAAAAAAAAAAAGACAGAAAAAAAAAAAATTAAAATATCAAATGAAACGAAAACCGTCGTGCGTTTCATCATTTGTAATTTATAATACATAAATATACATATATATATATATATGTATATACATAAATATACGTACTGTAATATAACGTGCGATATACCTACATAATAAAGATATCGGTATAGGTATTTAAGAAATGGATGTTTTTCGAAAAGAGAGAAAAGAAAAAAAAAAAACAGAACAAAAGAAGAAAAAAATTCAAATAATCCCACGTGCAATAAACTCTGATAATGTAATATCTGGAGATACGTGTGAGGTGAGAATAAAAAAAAAAAGAGAAACAAAAAAAATAAAATAAAATCGTTGAATTTTATGTATACGTAATTAATATAATTTTATTTATAGAACGAATTTTCCAGCAGCAGTAGTAGTAGTAGTGGTAGTGGTAGTGATATTAGTAGTGTCATGTATTTTTGTTGCGAAAAAAGTAAAAAAAAAAAAAAAAAAAAAATCCTTTTTCCGTCAAATAAGAATTTATATTTTATACCATATCGCGTCAAATAAAACGAGAATGACGACGCGACGCGAGGGAATAGAAGAAGCGGCGAGCAACGCGTCGAACGTCGAGGCCGCGACGTTGTCGGTTTTCCGTTTATCGAAAAACCGACGTTATTGGTGGGAGCGAAAGAGGCGGGAGGGGGGCGACGGCGACGGCGGCGGCGGCGGCGGCGGCGTCGGGACGGGAGTGAGATGGTTGGTGGAAAAACGTTTCGTTTCCTATCGTATCGTTCGAAGAACGGGCGATGGTGCGGGACGCGGGGGGCGAAGGGGTTGGGGGGTGGGGGGAATTTTTACACACGAGAACGTGAAGAAGTTGCGGAGTGGGGGGCGGCGGCGGTGGTCGGTCGCGTACGGCGATTGGTGGGGATTCGAAGCGCCGCCTCGACCGCGGAGGATTTGAAATTTTCACCGACGGGCGGCGCTGCCGTCGCCGGCGAACAAACGCATCTTTGGCTCAAGCTTCTCCCGCCGTCGGCGAAGCGCACGATCCTCGCAGACGGTGAAATTACATTCAGTAAGCTGTCGGAAGCTTGGTGAGACGGATCTCAAAAAATTAAAATATAGTTTTGTTATATCGTATCGTTAACGTACTCTCACGAAACCGACCAAAAAAAAAACTAAATAAATAATTACAAGAATAAATAAAAATAGAAATAAATAAAATATTAAAAGAATTGAAATTAAGGAAAGGAAACTTAATTCAATTGAGAAAAACGATTGAAAAAAAAAACAAATTCTCAACGAAAAGAAAGGAACAATTTTTGTCGTTGTTTTGTTAGTTCGTTTTTTTTCTACACATATACATATTTTTTCTCTTTATCTTCTTTTTTTATAACACTTTCCAACGATTCGAAACCAAACACGAACGGGAGTTTGTAATTTTAATAACGATACCAACCGAAATCCAAAAGACAAGGAAAAAAAATTCCAACTAAAAACGACGAGAGAAAAAAAAAAGTGCCAAGTTTAGCGACTGTTTGTGGTTTTCTTTTTTTTTGTTTTTTTTCTTTACGCTCCTACTTCGAATTCGTTCAGTTTACTTGAATTTTTCTCTTACAATTTGTTGTGTTTAATCTTGTTGAACGATCACAGTTGTAGAGAAGAAGAAAAACTACGAAGGAAAAAAGAAATAAGATAAAAAACGAAACGATATTTTAACAAGTCTTATAATAAAACAAACACGATAACGAAAAGTTGAAAAAGTTCTTCTTGGTTTTTTTCCACCGTTCACGTTATCTCGTCGAAATTTTGTCTCCAAGTTTTATCGCTCCGTACGTTAATATTTTGTTTTTAAACAAATAAGAAGAAAAATAAATAAAATAAACTACGAAGGTAACGAATGTAAGAGAAAAATTGACGCGAAAAAAGTACATCCCGAAGAAATCGATGTTGACGATAAACGACCAATAATACAAACGTGTAAAAGACGAGCGATTAAACAGAGAAAGAAAAAATCATAATATTTCTACGCATGATTAATTTTACATGTAAACTGTGTCTGTTTGATGTTCGATGTAAAAACAACGAGAAGAAAGTTTGAAAGAAGAAAGAAAATATTATTCATAACAGTGGAAGTTTTTTTTGGTGTATATTGTTGAATAACCGAGTTTCTTCGCTGTTAAAAAATAAAAGTAAAAGTAAAAGATATCTTATCGATAACGATTCGTACGAAGAAGAGTTAGATAGAAAAAAAATAAAATAAAGACGAAACGAAGCAAACTAAAAACGGGAAGAATTTTGTTTAACACAAAAGTTTCCAAACTGTCTCGTCAACAAAATGTCTACGGCAGTAATGAGTAATCCTATGTTCGATTGCGGCGAATTGTTGTTCAAGGTAAGGAAAATATAAAATTACAAAAAAAAAAAAAAAACCAAGTGCTATAATCATAACAACAACGATAATTATATTCGTAATCTTTAGGAATTAATATTGATAAGGTTAGAATTATCTTCGCATAACATTCCAACAACTACCAATTAAGGCGATGATATTTTTCGAAAAAAAAAAACACTTTTTTCTTCTACTTGCCCCCCCCGGCCCCTTCGATTTTGTATTATTTTTCCGTCGGACCGTACGGTGAAAGAAAACCAGAGAGAGAAGAGGAAGAAAAAGAAAGAAAGAAAAAAAACTAAAAGAAATACAAAAACAAAGGTCAGAACAATACCCCGTGGACAAGTATGACCTTGTTCAAAAACTTGAACAAGAGAAACTAGTATGTTACAATGTGTAACAAAGGAGACAAAGGGTTATATTTCTTATGCCTCCTATATTTTTATTTTTCGTTGCGATTATTATCATTACTATTCTCCTATTTTTTGGTAGAACGAACGTTACAAGAATGAAAAATAACAAAAAAAAAAAACAAGAAGAATAAGAAAAGAAAGAAGGCAAGAGAAAAAAAAACTAAAAACTAATACCTGGAATATTGCGAAGGGGAGTATTAGGTGTAACGCAAGTTTGGAAGAAATTCATTGTAGTATTTTTTTTTTTTTTTTTTTTTGTTTTTTCTAAATCAAAAAGGAATTTTTATCGACGACACGATTCACGAGGAATAAAATATCTCCGTATCGTAAGGCGGGGGATTTTCTGGAGAAAGGAGTTGCGAAATAGAAAGAAAAGAAAAAAGGAGAAAAAAAGACCAAAACAACAACGAGAGAAAGAAAGAAGGAAAGAGTGAGAGCGCGCGCGAACGACGGGGGTAACCGCGAAAAATAAATGAAATCGACTAAAAACTGAAAATGAAATAAAACGGAATAAAATGAAATACAAAAATTGAACGAAACGAAACGAAACGAAACGAAACGAACAACTCTCTCCTTATAGAACACACAACAACCTCGGTGGTGCTGTTGGGGAACACTCTCTTCAGTTTCACCTTATATATCGAAGAGAAGAGCTAACTAAGAGAGAAAATAAGTTTCACCACTCGCGAGGCTATATACGTGAACCGCCACATTCATTTACTTTATACCCATGTTGCCATGTACTCCACACCACATACCTGTACACACGTGTCTATCCAACTTCGTTGTCGAATATCATAGATCAAATTATTCTGTTCAATCACATTCCGAATATCATCGATTCTCCTCCATATTCGTCGCTTAATTATTGTCATTGTCATTGTCATTGTTATTGTTATTGTTGTTATCGTCGGATTGCGCGGCGGTCGTTTTTTGAGAGAAATACTAAATATATTATTTATATACTCTTTTGCCAGTTAGTCAGAGGTTTGAAAATTTTGTATGTACACATTATCTCCGTTCGTCTTTCTTTTTTTTTTCTTTTTCTTTTTTCTTTTGTTTTCTTATGTATTTGCGAACTTGTTACACGTGGATGGGGGTGTACATAGTGCGTACGTGTGTGTGCGTATCTCCTCTATATATATCTATATTTCCTCAAGTCTTTAAAACTGATTCGACCATGAACCGACCATCCGAACGAACACGAAAACGACCTAAACGAACGAACGAACTAAACACGTCCGCCGGCCCGCTGGCGGTCTTCTAAATATGCGACTCACAACATTGTATAATGTTTAATATAATTCCTTGGCAACTCCGCAACTTATTCGCGACCAAAATAACAACAAAAACAACGACGGCAACAACAATATTAATAATCGTTGTAAGAACGATCCGGCCCGAGTAGAGATACGATACGGGGTGTATTGAGAAAACCAAAAAAGAACAAATGAAACGAAATAAATTTAACAACACGCGGTAGTGAACGTGGCGATTTATTATATTACATATTATTCGCATTAAAATTAAGCTGATGAAAGCGAAAAACAAAAAACCAAAAACAAATAAAATCAAATGCAAGAAGCAAAATTTTTCACGATTCCGATGAAAATTTATGCAGTTGTTCGGAGAGTATTGAAACATAACAATAATAATAATAATAATAATAATCGAGCGTGAGTTGCAATTTGTTTTTTTTGGTAATTCGTTTTCTTTTTTCTTTTCATCTTTTTCAATGCTACGTGTAGACATATTTCTACAACTCGAGGTCAGATACGTTTATTCATTCATTAAAGAATTTGTTTATTAATTTATCTTCTTTTTTTCTTCAAATTCTACAACGTCATTGTTTTGATTTTCATTCGACGAGGGTACGCAACGTGTATATAATTCCTCGTATAATTCGGTATCGTTTCGTAGGTGGAAAGAGAAAGACGAAAAACAAACAAATGAATAAATAAATTGAAAAACAAAAAAAAAACAAAATGAAAATAACAAGAGAAAAGAGAGAAGAAAAAAGGGAAAAAGAGAAAAAGAGAAAGAACGAAAACAAGGCGTACAAAAATAACCGACCTACGCTAAGAAAAGCATGCATGCATTGCCACGCTAAGAAAACCTATTTCTGTACTCCACCAAACAACCAACGCACTAAAATTCGTTAATAAAACTCTTTCCTTCTTCTTCTTCTTCTTCTTCTTATTTCTCTTATTTTTCTTCTTTCTTTGCATGACTTTTTCGTAAAAATTCATCTATATATAACATGTTACTCCCCTTTTCGTACTGATTGTGAATACACGTACATACCTATACGCTAACGAAGCTAAAAATCAATCACGATTTCAGTTTCTCGTTCCTTCTTTTTTTTTTATTTTTTATTTTCTTTTGTTGTTTTCTCACCGCCGCGTGCAGCACGTATGCGAGGTATTGGAATATTATATGCGGTTCTTCGAATGGAAATACGTATAACAATTTTCTAAACAAAAATGAAAATGAAAAGAAAAATTTCCGAAATAAATGAATAAATAAATAAACAGAAAACAAAACAAAATCTAAAAGAAAGCGTACATTTTCTCGTACATGTGTACCGAATGAAGGAAAAAAGAAGAAAGATTAGGAAGAGAAAAAAAAAAAATTGCGTTTGCACGTGTCGCGTTAGAACGGGACCTGTTACGCTTCCTCCCAACGACACATACA